>JAMQGT020014542.1:0-50612 GCA_024447675.2 Pterophyllum scalare
CAAAGACTCACAGCCTTGGCTAACTGCCTGAAGAGGTTTACCAGGGAGATAGAAGCCAGGAAAATAAACCAGATGTTCTCCACCGAACCATCCAAGGTATACTCTCAGTGGCAGGGGAGCAATATGAGAACAGCAACCCCACCAAGGCTGGAGAGGGAGCAATACTGGAAGAGCATATGGGAGAAGGATGGAACACCAATGCTCAGTGCTAGTGATCTAAGAGCAGACCACAGCAACCTCCCTGAACAGGCCCCAGTAACCATCACAGTGGCAGACATCCAAGGAAGAGTCTCACATATGAAGAGCTGGACAGCACCAGGCCCTGATATGATTCACACCTACTGGCTGAAGAAGCTAGCTGCACTCCATGAGCAACTGACAGCACAAATGAACCAGCAACTAGAGGCTAAGACACACCCAGAATGGCTGACTGAAGGCTAGATGGTTCTGATCCCCAAGGACCCCCAGAAGGGACCAGTCCCATCCAACTACGGGCCCATAACCTGCCTTAGTACAACATGGAACCTCCTGTCAGGCATCATAGCAGCTAAGATGGGCAGGCATGTGGCACAATACATGAGCGAGGCCCAGAAAGGGATAGGCAGAGAGACCAGGGGAGCAAAACACCAGCTACTGGTAGATAGAGCAGTCACTGGAGACTGTAAGACCCGACTGACCAACCTATACACCGCCTGGATTGACTACAAGAAAGCCTACGACTCGATACCGCACACATGGATCCTGGAATGCCTAAAACTGGACCCTCAGAGCCTTCATCAAGAACTCAGTGGGTATGTGGAGAACAACACTAGAGGCCAACTCGCACAAGTCAACATCAAGTGTGGGATTTACCAAGGAGATGCTCTGTCCCCACTGCTGTTCTGCACAGGCCTGAATCCCCTCAGCCAGATCATCAACAAGACTGGCTACGGATACTGACTATGGAATAGAGCAACCATCAGCCACCTCGTATACATGGATGACATCAAGCTGTATGCTAAGAGTGAACAAGATATCGATTCACTGATCCATACCACCAGGATCTACAGCAATGATATTGGAATGTCATTCGGACTGGAGAAATATAGTCGGATGGTAACTAAGAGAGGAAAATTAGTCAGAACTGAGGGGATTACACTACCAGAAGGCAACATTGCAGACATTGAGGATGGCTACAAGTATCTTGGAATCCTACAAGCAAATAGGAACCATGAAGAGGCCCCCCAGAGCCCAGACTTCAACATTACTGAAGCAGTGTGGGAGCGTCCTGACCGTGAATGCAGCAAAAGAAGAGCTTTGGATGAGCTTCAAGAAGCCTGGAGAGCTGTTCCTGAAGACTGCTTCAGAAATGACAGAAGGCTGCCTCAGAGAGCTCAGACTGAAGAATAAAGGAGGTCACACCAAATCCTGGCTTTCAGGCTCCAACCTTATAAACTGCATTCATGTATGTTTCAGTAAATGGCTGCACCTATTTCCTGTGAAACATAAATAAATGAGAGATTCTGGAGCACTGAGCCCCCAAACTACAGTGAAGAGCAAAGGTCACGCTGCTTTCTGCAATATGGGGCGTTCAAAGACCACCAATAAAAGCCAGCTTAGAACAGTTTATGAATTCCATGAATTTAAGGTTTTCCAAGCTGACATTCAGTTTTTGGAGGTTTATTTTTTGCTGTTGAAACCGTGAGTTTCTCCCGAGTAGAGTCCACGCTCTCATTATTGCCCCAAGTTAACGAGAACGGTCTGAGAGGCAAAGTGTCAGAGTTTTCCTGAATGCATCCAAGAGCTTTCTGACAGAGATGGGGGTGGGCGGAGCTTCTTGGCTGTGTTTTATTTCACACCTGATCACTGAGGTGAAAATCACAAACAAATCAACGAGCATTAAAACATAAAAACCTGGTCAGTTAATCCAAACTGGACTGTTGTTACTGTTATACAGACTTTCTGTTTCCTCTGAAGAGGCCTCACCGAACTGCTGTCCTGATGGGCAGACTTAAGCTGTAGGCCTATAACAACACAGAGATGCTGCCTCTGCAGCGGTCCACGGTGGGGGTGGGACAGAGGGAGACTTCCTCCCACAGAAGAATCCTCTGTGTGTTTACCAGAGATACACAGGATTCATTTATTCTATCCAAAGGTGCGACACTTTCTCTGTGGAGCGCCGCTTTCAGAGTGGGCGATTTAAATTTACAGAAAAAGACAAAGTGGTTTGTGTCAGGCAGCCTGCTACACTTTAAAGTTATAGTCTGTAAATTATTAGTAAAACTGGTGATAGAACTTTTTTTCTAAACCTTTGTTTTACCAGGTAAAAATGTTTGAGAACTAGTTCTCATTTACAAACAAGAGGCCCCAATCAAATCAGGTCCACACATGAATACACATAAACATATGAACATATAAACACACCAAAAGCAATCAATCAATCAATCAATCAGAGATTAACATGGAGCATGTAAATGATGACAACTGGATAAAACAGGAATGAGAAGAACAGATGAGTTAGTGTGAAGGGAGAGTGGGGACATTAATGTGTGTTTTATGGTTGAACGTCGTCACAGATGTTAAAGTTTGAGGAGCTTTGTAAAGTGTTCCAGCGGCATGACTCTGATTGTTGCCACGGTGACTCTTAATTTGGAAAACAGATTATAGGTCAAAAGTCATTTACAGCTGTTTAAATACAGCCAATCATTTTCTGGAAAATACCAGAAACAGCTTTTTGGCAGACGATCACTTTTTGGCACGACAGCGGCACGTCGGCAGCTCGGATTATTCCCGTAAACGTAAGAGCCAAATCTCTGGTCCCTCCCCTGAAGCAGCCTCTCACCGAGCCTTCACCCTCAGTGTTTGATCACAGCTCCATGTTTCTGCCACACTCACACACAGCATTGTTCCTCTCTGTGCATAAACGCACCGTTCACTGACAGAACTCAGCAATAATCAGTTCATGTTTACATTTCAGAGTTTCTTTTTGTTTACAAACATTAGCACTGCAGTTTAATAATTGTTTCATGCTCTCATCTTCATCACTCAGCTTGTTCACTGTCTCCATCCTCTACTTTACTGGCAGCAACAAATATTTATATCAGAGTTTTACAGAAAGGTTCAACATCATGATTCTGTTAGCGTCACAGAACCCCTGAGCGAATATAATATGTATGAATTAAATACAGCATCGCGGGCGCTATCACTGCTCCTCCTGGTGGATACAAAAGGCATTACCACCAGTTTTCCCAAATGCTGCTAATGGCGTTCCCACCCGTGGCTGCACTGCTACGTCATGAGTGGGGGATTTCATTCCGGCCCCGGAAGGTCCCATCACGGCTATTTTGAGAGTCTTCATCTGTAGCTGAAACCCTGCTGACTGAAGGGTGACGTTCGTTCACTCGGTCCGTTTACAGGTCTGTTATCCTCCACAGGAGGAAGCACTTTGGTGAAGTCTACCTCACTGCAGGCTGGCTCAGAATAATCAGCCTTCTGCTGTTTCTGCTCTGCATCTTTTCTCTTTACATTTTAATAGTGCAGCTGGGAGTCTTTGTTATGGAGGAAAAAACATTAATTTATCTGATGAGCATTAATATTTAAACATGTCAGTGGTTTATTTCTCACGTACATCTACAGCTGAATGTTAATAAAAGTGTCTGTGTGACATTTGGGACGTGTAGCTTTGACTCTGAAGAAAAAATATCGAGATATATTTCCTATATTGCCATTCAGGTAAATAATAATTATATTATAAATAATTATGTTGGTCCATCTTCCCCGGTCTGGTAGTTCTAAACGTATTTCGGGTGTTTCTTCTTCAGTTTTTGTCTCTCCAAAGATGTTTTTCCTCTCTCCTGCAGCCTTGATTGCAACTACGTGCAAATAACCAATTATGCAAATTAGCTGATGACGTAATATAGCGACTTCTTGCAACTTTTGGGGCAGCCAATAGCTACTTTCCTTACTGAGGAGTTGGCAACAGTGCTTGCAGCGCTGCTGTTCATATGTAACGTAGACTCGTTAACACGCCCCCTCCCCTTTACCGCCCCCCCCCCTTTTTATTAGACACAAAAATGCACAATTCAACAAGTTAAATATTACATAACAGCTGAACTATTAAATAAGATCTTACACAACTTCAATTAGAAACGTATCCTCAAAAGTAACAAATAACCACAAAACAGAAGGAAACAAAGGCACAGACTCACAGCTGAGGTCAAAGAGGAAAGAAAACAAACACACACACACACACACACACAGCAAGGCCTGTACAGTATGGAGTTAACGAGTCAGTGTAAGGATCATTCATAAAAGAGTACAAATTTTGGCTTTTGTGGAGTTTTGTAAGTTTTAATGATTTGTTATATAAATCAAATTGTTCTTAAAAAATAAAAATGGGGACACATCTTCCTTCAAGACTGGTTTATTACAGGATATATTCAGCTGCGTTATAATGTCTAATTCAGTTCTTTCAAAATCTTTTTTAAGTCGTTTACAAAAAAAATACTATATTGATGAATTTTGTATTTGAGGAATTCCCATTGCTTGACTGGAGATGTAAGTTCTTTGGAGGACTTAATTTCTTCAATTAGAGATCGAATACTATAGCAATATTCATCAGTATTTAGACAATTTGAACTGAATTCCCAATATTTGTTTGAGTAAGTACTTCTTGCATTAGAATTAATACCTAAGTAAATAACACAGTGGTCTGTTAGGGAGCTGCTGATATACTAGAACTTTCTTTGTGACTCAGCAGGTGGGTTGAGCTTAGCCAGTGGTCAGGTCTGGATTTTAGATCATAGCTTGAGCTGAACTAAGAGTATTGAGAACCTATGTGGTGAATCAGTTAGCTTCAGTTCGATGCAGAAGCTGTTAAATACAGGATTAGGATGACTTGAAAAATATTTGGGAGGACATCTATCAAAAAATTCATCTTGGACCAAGTTAAGGTCACCACCGATTATTAAGCTGTCAGTTGAATGTGATAATTTAAGCTGTTCTAAGAGTGACGTGATCTCATCTAACAATCTTTCATTTTCTTTGATGTTATTGTAACCGTATATGTTAACTAGGATACATTTCAGATTGTCAATGCTTATGATCAGAATCACCCAATGACCGTGTTTGTCTGCCATATTTAGTTCACTGTGTCCCTGAAAACCTTTGAGGAGAATAGCAACCCCTGCTGACCTCAAAAAGAGATCTTCAGCAAACCCAATATGGCGCTCTCTGAAAACAGGGCGGTTTTTGTTGCCCGCCAAAGTTCATCTCTGTAGATCCTACCGGCGAACTGCACGATGATCAGTGGCAGTGAGAATAGTAGCACTGGACACCTGCTCTGCATCGTTTTCATCAGTAACGTTTCCGTCAGGTTTAAGCGTTTTTAGGTGAGCTTAGGATGTTTTTAGTGCCTTTAATGCTCGTCTCCGTGTCTTCAGGTGCACAGTAGCGATGTGAAAGAAGCGCTTTAGCTTTAGCTTTAGCAGTAGCGTTAGCTTTAGGATTGACTTTGGACATGTTTGCAGTGTAAAAGTCGCTAGAGGAAAAGCAGACTTACTCGGCTGGGTCTTGAGTCTTTTTGTA
This sequence comes from Pterophyllum scalare, assembly GCA_024447675.2. Lineage (NCBI taxonomy): Eukaryota > Metazoa > Chordata > Actinopteri > Cichliformes > Cichlidae > Pterophyllum > Pterophyllum scalare. Next base: position 5,566 of record JAMQGT020014542.1, read on the forward strand.
TTTTTGGTGATTATAGAGATGTTTTCATTTATGAATGTCCGTCCAAATAAATTTCCTCTCAGGGTTTGCTCTGCAGAGCGACTACTACACGTCCGCTATGATCACCATCTTAGGACGTCCCCAAGGCTGTCCAGATTCGAAGGCTCCTCCAAACTCCAAACTTGAACTTGAAGGATGGGTCCGGTGTGTCCTTCGTGGCCTACCATATCCCATGATTCATTGTGCATCAAAACTCAAACACAACAACGGCGGAGGATGGCGATCCAAAAGTTTGAAATGTGACTGTTTCTGTGACATAAAATAAACTTTTGAGATGTTTTCAGGCGAGAATGTAAATGTGTAAACCTCAAACATCACCTCGTTTTATCAAGATGTCGCTGAATTGCCAAAAGTGCTCCTCTGTTTTCGGAGCAGTCCGTTGCAGCTCGCCTCGCTGTCAGCTGACCGGGCTGTGAGGCTCGCTTTAGCCGGAGAGAACGTCCGACTGCCGGCACGTCCTTTTCAAAGCCTCGCTGGCTTTAGCCGCGGAGTGGAAGTTAAACACAGATATAACTCCCTCAGATGACCTCTAACAGCTGCTGTTTGGTTTGTTTCAGTGTTTCATTTGTTCCTGAAATTAAAGTTCAGCATCATAACTGGATAGATTTATTAATGTCTCACCTAATATAGCTGGAAATGAATCATTCCCTCAGCTGTATTAATTTTGAATTAAAGATTTAAAATTAAACCACAAAAACGTTTAACCAGCTGCTTTTCCACAGCTGGGCTTCGCACTGTCAGGGTTAGTCTGAGGTGAGGTCAGGTGATGCTGATATGAAGGACCCGGTCTGCGTGGGCCGGGTCCTTTGCAGGACGTGGCCCCTGAGCTTGGACACCCTCACAGCCTGCTCCAAACTCAAAAATGGCTGAAGACCTGGCAGGAAGTGCTGAAACTGCAGAAACGCTGCTGATGTGACGGAAACAGAGGGTCAAAGTTTAAAGAAATCCTGATTTCAGCTCAAACACTAAAGCTTTAAAGCTCTGATCTGGGGTCAGTGATTTTGTCATTGATTTTCTCTGCTTCAGCCTCAGACTTGATCACACACAGAGGCTTCCATGTGACTTTTACAGACCTCAGTCCCGCCTGCAGCAGCAGCCGTGAAGCAGCCTCCACAAAGGACCCGGGCTGCTCCACCGGCCTCCCCGCCGGCCTCCCCGCCGGCCTCCCCGCCGGGGCCTCCGCCGGCCTCCCAGCCCTCCACAGTCCATCCGTTATTAAAAAGCACCGTGCTGATAGAAGCATGTGTTATTGACACCACACAATAAGACGACATTTCAAGCAACAGCAAAGTTGTTGGAGTTACCGAGGAAGCTGCGACAGAGGAGCTGCTCCAAGTCTCCAGTCAGCGGAGCCGGGCGGAGGTGGGTGGAGGCTTATGCAATGACGGAGGAGCACTCCTGTCACCATCTGTGCACTTCTGACAGTTAGTGTGCAAGCACAGCTACAACTTTCATCACAGGAAGGCTGCACAATCAGCTGTTACAGCAACGTCAGAGTCCTGTGCCACTCAAGCCTCTCTTTTACCTGTTAAATCACCATGGAAACATGCTGGAAACACAGACACACACCTGTTCAGTCATCTCACTCTGATCTGTGACAGACTGAAGCGATTCCCACAGAGAAACTGTTATTGCTGACTCGGGGTTTGTTGAGCCAGCTAACACAAAGAAAGTCGGGATGTGTGGAGCTTTGTTCGTGCTTCGACACTAAAACCCAGAGTTTGTGTTAAATCTGGGACATTTTTTTAGATTTTTACACAACTCTGATGTGTTTTATACTGTTTGATGACTCAATCAAGATGGTTTCCACTAATAATGATCATAAGCATACGTGAAACTATGGATTACTGATGGTTCTTGACCTGATTGACTTTGGTCTCATTTGGTTTTGATTATATTGTTTGACTTCTTTTGGTCAAACTGACTGAAAACTGTTGATTTAAGCTGTGAGCAGAGCGCTTCTGCTCCACCCTGAAGAAAACTCCGAGCTTGTCTTCCTTACACACTTCCTCCCTGACTTCCTGACATTATGGAATGGAGTGAACGGGACACAGCTCCCAGATGTTCCAGGGTGTGGTTCCCTCCTCTCCCTTGGTTACTGTCCGGGATCAGCACAGAAATGGTTTATCTGAAGGTGAATGTTGGAGCCGTGGTGCCGTCAGACTGGAATCTGTTCATTTTCACAGGCTGCACAGGTCCCACAGTCCAAGCCTTGTTAATAAAATGCTCCTGTGCAGAAAACAGAGAGCAGCCCGACTTCATGTGAATGTGAGAGGAAACATGTTGTGACATGTTCTTAGGGTCTCCGTGTTCCTTTGGCCAAAGATTCAAACCCAATTTAATCAAGAGTTTCCAGAAATCACTGCGATGAGCAGGTTCTGCTGCAGGCTGGTTATTAGACATACTAGTTACACAAAACACAGACAAAGACCCAAACACAGACAGTGACACAACTGAGACTGAGACACACACAGAGAGAGGACAGGACAGGAGACAAAAGGGAAGTGTGAGACAAAGAGTGCAAACATTTATATCCTAAACATAACTGCCCTTTGACCCCTCCTAATTTACATAAAGTTCTCAACCCATGAAACCTGAACCTGAACCAATCACCTGCTGAGGCCCTGCCCACTCTTGTCCCACATGGGCTAAAGAAGCAAACGTCACCAGGGTACCTGAGTGGTGTACAGCAGCTCAGGCTGGTGTCATACTGAAGGATCTTCTATTAAAACCTCTGCTAACGTAACACCGCTGGTACCATCCCACTTAGCCAGGTTTTAGCCCCCCCCAACTGATGTCACAGAAACACAGGGGAGGCCTGAGGAACTCCATATTTGGAGCACACCTGTCATAAGACTTTACTGTATTACAACATGGGGTTACAAAGGTCATGTGAAGCAGAGATGTTCCTGCCTCCCACCAAGGCCCTGAGCACATGTGAGCATCAGGTATAGCAGGCCTTACCTCCACCTCAGTGACATTAAAGCCTACAGTGTTCATTAACCCAGTGTGTGTGACTAAAATACTTTTATTACATGATATAAAAACAGTGACAGTAGATATCAGTATAAAGGTGATAAAAAATTCCCCAACAACACCGATACAAAAAAATGGAAATTTCATCAATCATAAAAACTCATCCGGAGCTGGTGCGACCTTCAGGGTTTCATCAGAGAATCGTTTCCTCTGGAGATCAACCTGCACTGTTACATGAAAACATCATTCTGGTTTATTTCAGCCCAGCTTGAAACTCGGATATTCCTGAGCTCATCTAGAGTTCCTCTTGAAGGCTAAACTGGAAGTGATCCAGAGTTTCCCAAATCCTCACTGTAGCTTCTGCACAGGAAGTTCTCACACAGCAAAGAAAACCAGCTCAGAGGTCCCGGAGGCCGCTCGGGAGCGCACACCGGACCAGCTGGACGGGAGAGCTGCACCATAAGAGTGCAAAAAGACTGCAGACTGATGGAGAGGCTGTTTATGAATTACTGTAGCTCAGAGCTCAAGTGGAGCAGTGACAGCACACGGCTTTGTGGCCAGCTGCTAAACGCTCCCCTTGTCATTCTTGGTTACAGCCAGGTAGCCACTGGAGGGCGCTATTAAACCAGAGGTCTCACACACTGCCTGGACAAAAACATCACCACCTGGATTTTCCTGAGCAGACAGGTGAGAGCCTTCCACTGGACTGGAGGTCTTCCCAGTGGCGTGGAGATGTTCATGAGTGGTTCACGTGGGCCGGCATCCAAAGAGTCCAGAGCTGAGTCCCACGAAGAGCTTCTGGATCTGCTGGAGAAGGTCTGACTCCATCATCAGTACACAATCTTTAATGGGTGGAAACAAATGTTGTGCGATTGCATGAGCTTATTGAGAAGCTCATGCAGTGAAATGTCAGTGGCTTGTTCTTGGTTTTTGGATCCACCAGTCTCCTGCAGTCACTGACACTTTAGGTAGGGAAACAAACTGAGGAGCTAACCTGAATCAAGCAGCACAGGTCGTCCTATAACCTGATGTTTCAGGACAAAATTGCTGGCCAGTCTTCAGAGAATCAAGCAAAGATCTTCTACAGAATCTGGAACTTTCAGTCCAGCCCTCAGCATCATGTCTGTGCAGGAAGTGCTTGGTCCTCCAGTCTGAAGGTCAGCTTACTGTAACCTCTGTATGCGACCTGACACAGACTTCAGTGCTGGAGCGTATTGATAGGCCGGCTCCAGACCAGGTGGTTTAAACCTGGTCACTAAATCAGGCTTTGGTGGAGCAGTTAGAGCAGCCCTACAGCACCAAGCTACAACCGACCTCACTGAAGATCTGCCACGGAGGTCTGACTGGAACATGAATGAAGGGGAGATTGGCTGAACATCAGGTGGTCACTTCTGATTGGTTGGTAGATCTGGGTAAAGTCTACCTGTGCAAATGTCTGTATTCCTGCCACCTTTTGGTTTGAACTGTAATCAACACCAGTGATTGAAAACTTTATTGAAACAGCTGTGAACAGCTGGCCCGACCAGAACCTGAACTGCTGCCAGCCTGGGAACCCCTCACAGAAGGCCACCTCCTTCTCTCTGCATCCACCCCAGCACCTGGAAACAAGCAGCCAATCAGCTGCATGCTGACTCCTCATCACCACTAACGGAGCCTGAAGCCTCACCTGCGCCCAGTCCAGTCAGACCTACAACAAACAGGAAGCTGCTTCCCTCTCGTCTGACCTCCCTCTCCTGCTACTTCATGCTGATTGGTGCGCTTCAGCGTCAGGTTTTTGTAGGTCAGCTGTGCCTCCTCCACACAGAGTTTACAGCAGCTGTCTCTCTCTGAAGACTGTGAGCATTATCTAAGCACTCAGTGCAGCAGGAGAAACGTCCTCTGCAGGTCACCGGCTACTTTCCAGGAATGACGCCTTCATCCAGGCTGGAGGGAGATCTGTGATTGTGTTTACGCTCCATCTCCAGGATGGAGTACTCCTCCTGCATCAGGAACATTATGAAGCAGCCGGACTCTGAGCTCGCCCGCCCTCGTCAGCTCTCCATCACCATCAGCATGAAGGCGATGAAGAAGTGCTGCTGAGGAGGCTGCAGGGCAGCTCTCCACAGTGAAACCTCCGAAATCAAACACGCAGATCGGGTAACATGTAAAATATTTTATTTTATGTAAATGATTCTAAATCAGATTCACCATATTTCCCCAAAAACAGAAACATTATCTTCATCGTCACACGTTTACGTCCAATAATAATAAAAAAAAAGACAAGGCTTCATGTCGTCTATCTGTACACATCAGCAGTCCTCTATGTACATGGCAGCAGGACACAGACGCCTGCAGCCCGGGCGCTGGGTGAAAAAACACAAAGGAAGTGAAGGCCGCAGTGGCACCTGCCCGACTCGCTTCACAGTCTGTCCAATCGGGACGCTGCGCCGGGACAGCAACACAAATTTATTGAAAACGCTGCAGTGGAACGGAGGAGCGCGCCCATCAGCAGGTGGCCAAGGTGAGGATGAGGATGGTGGAGGGGTTCTTAAACTCTGTGTGTGATTCTCTCATTTATGCTACAGATATTTACACACCGCCACGCCGGACCTTGAACGCACCGCAGGTTTAGAAAATAGCTTCATTCAGTAATAAATACAAAAAAAAATCTCTTATTTTACAGGAAATGAACAAACTGGGGTGGGCAGGGTGTTAGCGGAGGGCGGGGTGGGCGGGGCTCAGGAAATAAAGTCTGTTTTTTTTTTTTTGTGTTTTAGTGCAAGTTAAAGGACGACACATTCTCTGATCTCACATTTACATCTGTGCTCATTTGTACACACAATATACACAGAGGACCAGCCTCTTTTAGCCCCGCCCACTCACCTACAAATGCCTTTAACCCCAACCCTCACCTGCTAATCACATGCTCGTCCCCACCCAGCCACATATATAACTCCACCCCTGACCTGTTACCCCCCCAAATTGTCAATATTATTATCACCTCTGATCAAAGCGATCAGTTTCATTATTATCAATATTATGGTGATATGAAGTTAAGCTCCACCCACAGAGAGGTGGGCGATCAACAGAGAGTGAGCTGCCTGAGTGAGTGTGTGTGTGTGTCTGTTCAGTTCATCCATTTGCGGCAGTTGACGGCTCCACAGTGACACGGGATCTTATGCTGATCGTCCTCAAGGTCGAACTTGTAGTCGTAGGACAGCTGGAGGGGGAGGGGCAACAATCAATAATCAATAACCGATAACATGCACACACACTGAGGGACAGACTGACAGCTGGGTATCAGCGCTACCTCTTCTCCTCTCTGAATGCGTCTGCAGGAGCTGATGATGATCTTGTTCTCCTTCTCCACCGTCACCACCTCGGTGATGCAGTTGGGAGCACACGAGTGGTTGATGTACCTGTCAATCACACACAGAGGCAGGGCCTTCACAGATGAACAGGCCAATCAATCAACTATAAAGCATCTCAGAGGCCGTGCTGTGACAGCAGCCTGAGCTCTCAGAGTTTATTGGAGCACGGCTGGTTTGGATGCTCATCAGGACGCGTCTGTGCTCACCAGTTTCCCCATAACACCACCCTCGAGCACACAGGTGTGGCACCAGGCCACTGGGGGTGAAAGTAAGACTGTGTTCTCCACCCTAGCACCAGCTGAAAGAAAAAGGGGTCAGCTTCCTCTGAAGCATGTCTGAGCTGCCTTAGAGACGGGGTGAGGAGCTCAGAGCTGCTGCTCCTCGGACCAGAACACCTGGATTCTCCTGGATGCTGCATAGGTGAGATGGGAGGAGACCCAGGACACACCGGAGAGACTGGACGTCTCTTTACGATGAATTGCTTCAAACAAAGATGGGTTGCGTTATTACTGTGATACAGCAGGGGGCAGTCACCTGTATCTACACAGGAAGGGTTCACTGAGTCAGGGGTGTGGTCTCAGCAGCAGGGACGAGGTCAGTGACAGGAAGCTGAGGGTAGGAAGTAATGAAGCAGCATGTAACTAATGTCTGAGCTGGTCTCACCTGGCAGGTCCCCCGGTGATGGTGGCGTCGATCACGAAGTCGTTGTCGATCCGGAACATGTACACGCCGCGGTTCTGCACACAGAAACGCAACATGAGCGTCGAGTCGGAGAGAAAACAGAGTTCAACGAGCTGCTAACCAATGAGGAACCAGAAGGCTCCGCCTCCATCAGACTGATGTCAGCAGTGTCTGGTTCTCCAGTCTCACTCTTCCTTCGCTCCTGCTCGCTGTTGTTTCACACAACGTTTTGTGTTTGTGTAACGTGAACAAACCAATCAGAGGAAACTGTCAGTCCTCAGGAGGACCTCCCTCACTTACAGAGGTCACAGAGGTCAGACAGTGTGTAAATGTGCAGGAAATCAGCCTGACTGTGTGTGTGTGTGTGTACCTACCTGTGCCTCGTACAGCCTCTCCTTGCGATTGGCTACTTCACTCCTGATGATGGTGCCGATGTACTCGATGACCATGGTGCACTTCTCAATGTCTCTGGCAGCGTACAGACCCAGACCCTGCGCGCACACACAGACACAGACACAGACACACACACACAGTCAGCTTCCTGTCCTACAGTCAGCGGTCACAGTTTGTTTCCGGCTGCAGGTGACTCACCTGGATGCGAGAGCGAGCCAGGTACACGTTGCTCTTCCACTCGGCCTTCATGCGTCGGTACTGCGAGGACTTGGAGTGGCGTCCCTGGTGAGCGCCGGCCACAGTCTCACCCGGAGACAGAGAGATGACTCCGGGAACGAGACCCACGATGGAGCCCACCGAGCCCTGACACCTGGAGGCGATGCTGGTCAGCAGGTTGGGTCTGAGGGAGGGAGAGGAGGTTCACCTCATGAACTGGTCTGGAGTCAGAAGCTTTTGGCTTAGTGTTTCACGACGTGTTAAATAACAAACATCCAAAACTTTATATGTACGTTAGCCTGCTTCCAAAGAGCTGCTGTGTATGAAACAAATGATCAGCTCCCTGCAGCTGATGGTTATTACTCTGAAGCACCTCTACCTCTGAAACCCTCGCTGGGAGCATCTTTCCAAAGATCAGGTCACTGAGAGTCACCTCATTAATGTTCCTGTTTATTCTGCCATCAAACAACTTTCAGCATATTTTATTGTTCCTAGTAAAATGTTACTATTGAAATGGAGCTTTTAAAATCATTGTGCTTTGGAGATGGGTGATGGTGTAATGTTTGAGAATAAAGGCCCTCTTTAACCTAAACCTGTTCAGAAGCTACAAACATGAAGTTTAGAGCTGTTGCAGCAGTTTCATAATTATTAACATTTCTTCCATCCTGTGAGCCCTGAATCTGTCGCCTTCAAGTGCACGATCTGAGGCTGGAAAGGAAGTGACATCATCACTTCAGAGTAGGTACCTCTTGGCCTGGGAGGCTTTGGGTTCGGAGCGGGCGGAGCCTGAGGGGTTGAAGGCCAGAGGCCACTCCATGAGAGGGTTCCTGCCATAACGAAAGGTGTAACGCTCACAGACCTCCACACCAGGTAACTACAACAGACACACACAGGACATCAGGGTGAGTGTGGGTCAGTGTTTGAATGTGTGTGTGTGTGTGTGTGTGCGCTGAACTTACAGACTCGATGATCCGGGTCACTGCAGACGTGGTCAAACCAAACAGATCTTCTCCTTTCAGGTAAGCCGGGAACAGTTTCAGCATCCCACTGGAGGCCCTCATCTGGGAAACTGGTTCCAGGATCTGATCCCACACAGCTGTGTACACACACACACACACACACACACACACACACACGTTTCATCACTGTGTTTGTGGTGCTGATGAAACCAGCAGCAGAGTGAAACTTCTTCCACTTCCTGCTATCACAGCTGATGTTTACCTTTCGGCGTCGGTCCGGTCAGAATGAGGTCATCATGTCCCTTCTCCACCACCTTCACCTTAAACAGCGGGTGGCCCTCTTCTCGTCAATGTAGCACATGTACTTGCAGCGTCTGCAGAGCACGAGCGGAAGAAACATCAGCGTCAGTCAGACCAATCAGTGCTCAGGTCAGACCTCACTGCAGAGGGAGCTAAACACCATCGGAGGCACTACCTGTCTGCCAGCACCAATCAGCAGCTGCTAATCCAATGCTACCGTCACTACCCAATCTGTAGACCTGTGTGCAAAAAGGCCCTCTTCCTGCTTCTGCCTTTCACAGTAAAAGCTCTCGACATAAAGACTGAAGTACAGTAGCAGAGGAAACTCTTTCTCCTGCAGATCTAAAATTTGACCTCGCAAAGAAACGCCCTCAGAATGGCGGTGACGTAGCAAAGATGGAGGCAGGTGTGGTAATCCTATCGTAAGTGTGGCCCCGTCCTGCTGCACAACACTAAGTGAAGCCGGATGAGGAAACATGCGGTTTGATTTGTGATGATCAGAAACTACATGTGCAAAGACTCTGCTCACTGACCAATCAGCAACTGAAGCTGTTTTACCTGTTGCTGTGGCGCATGCTCCAATAGATTCGGTTGGCATGGTAACCAGCGGGGAAGATGGCAGTCTCATTATGGAAGGTGCTCATTTGATGTGGGAGGAGCCTGCCAACGGCACGGAACAGCAGGCTGCCGACCCTGAAGGTGTGCTGCCGCTCGCCACGCTGCACCACAGCAGCAATCTGCCGCGCTTCGTCTCGCTGCACGAACACTCGCCGAAACACAGCAAAGCACCGCAGCTCTGAGTCGTACGGATCAGAGGCCACCATGGCCATCGGGTCAAGGATTGGGCCAGGAGTGGAGGAAGGGGAGCCGCTGCAGGACCTGTCCCCACTCAGAGAAACGGTCCTGGGTTTATGCAGGTGGCAGAGCATGGTCTTATCCTGGAGGACAGAGGAGGAGCAGAGTGAGGAGGAGCAGACTGTGCACGTGACCTCAGGTGTAACTCGGCCTCAGAGTTACCTTGAAGAAGGTGCAGTGGGCCTGCAGGGCGCAGGTGAAGTGGTAGGTGTTGGTGCAGCGGAGACGGTTGCAGCCGCTCGTGGCGCCGGTCTGCTGACAGTGGGCGCAGCGCAGCGCCAGACCTCGTCTCAGGGCCAGCTCCACGTTGATCAGGGCACCAGCCTGAGTCTCGTACACCTCACTGGACCACAGGGCACAGTTCAGGTGCACCTGGGACACAAATGCAGGGGTCAGCAGGTAAATCAACAGCTCTGGACCCCCTTCAGGAACTCACCTGAGCAGAAACCAGCATACTCACCCACAGGTCCAGGTCCAGGTTGAGGAGTCTGGCTGGTCCATCAGTCTGTCCGTCTCCCTGCTGGTGACAGAAGCAGCACCTCCGCTGGTCCTTGGGCAACGGGTCGGGACGAAGACACGCCCCCAGCTTCTTCAACAACTCATCCACTTCCTGCTCTGTTGGTACGGCAACTGCCTCATTAGGAATGCAAGGACCCCTGCGTGGAAAGAAAAACAACTGATTCTCCTCTGACCTAGCAATGTGAACCCTAGCTCTGACTGCCATGGTAAAGAGACCAGACACCCCATAATCCCAGCAGGTTTGCCCAACCAGGTCCACAGGTCACTGTTCCTTTTTGCAAGTCGGGCCAACTCCCACACCCCCTAAATATCCAGGACAAAAAGAAAAAGCATGATTCTCTTGAATCCGAGGTTTGACTAACAGGAGCACTCTCCTCGCCAGCACCTCCCCAGAGAGGCTGAGGAGTGCGATGCCCCTGAAGATGGAGGACATCCTCTGATCATCTGACAGCTCAGCTCTTCTCTTCAGCCCACTCAGGTGGGTCGTTCCTCCCAATCACACCTCTCCAGGTCTGACCACTGATACTCACGTCCCCCAGTAGGACATGGAGTCCTAAACATGTAATCCAGACCCCCACCCACCCACCCATCTCTCTCCGTCCCTGCCTCCATTCCCCATTCATTTTCTTGTGCTTATCCGGGGTGCTGGACAATCAGGCAGACAAGGTGGAGTTTCCTCGTGTACCTGCTCAGCGTGATGCTAACACTCCAGCGTCTCCAGCGGGAACTCTTGATCCTTTTTCCGTGGCGAGATGACAATGAGTCCTCCCCACCTGGGACCGCTCGGGGGCGGGGCTTCAGCTTCACCTTCACCTGTAAACAGTTAAGAGACTCAGTCAGTTTTGTAATCAATCATCCAACTTGGTAAAATGTTATTTCACAGGTAACCCCACCCACCTTGAGGCTGTCCATGCGAGGCCTGGTCTCCATGGTGATGGTAGAGGCAGACGGGAAGAAGAGAGGTGGGGAGGAAGAAGTCGGGGGAGGGGAGGAGGAAGTGTGGGGGAGGGAGTGGACAGCAATGGAGGACATGTTGTTGCTGTACTGGTGCTGCACCCTGCTGGGAGTGCAGTGCTCAGAGCTGGACAGCAGGACGGGGACTGCAGACTGACAGATGGATGAGGTTACAGCAGTGCATTCTGGGAAATGTAGTAAGTACACTAAACTAAAGAACAGATTAAACTGTGCCAGCAGAACAACCAACAAAGACACCAGCACACACTCACAGAACCGGAGTTACATCCAGTAACATAAAGACAAAGCTTTCAGAGTTACATCATAATTATTTCTATTAGATTCCACCAGGTATCAATACTGAATACAGGTGAAAATAAAGATAATTTTAATACCCCACGACAGACACTGATCAATAACAACAAATCAATAATACTGATCTGTACTTACAGAGCAAACAAATAAGAAAACAAGCAAATAAAAGACTGAAGAAGAGTCAGTAGCCGAGACCAATGAAAACCTGCAACTACAGCAAATAAAGCAACTGAAACTACAACAACTAATCTAAAACCAACCAAACACCTGCAACTAAAGCAAAACTGAAGCTCTGTGTGACATCAGCCAACCAAGGCTGACATCGGTGGTGTGGGCTATGCCTCACCTTGATACCTGCAGACCTGCTCTGGAGGTCGCTTCAGTGTAGAGGGTGGAACAGTTTGGACTGCAGAACAGCAGGCTGGTTCCCGGCCCGGACTGACCCTCCTGTAACACACACACACACACACAAACACACACACACACACACACACACACACAGAGACGGTGACTTCCTGTCTGTGAGGCCACTGACTGTTAACACCCTCTGCTGCGTCCAACCTGTTTGAGCTCCCTGACGATGTGCTCTCCGTTTCCCAGCAGCATCTTGCAGTAGCTGCAGCACTGAGGCCTGGTGGTGGTGGCAGTGCCGCCCTGCTGGCTGAAGTCCATCCTGACACCTGCAGATACACCAAGTTGAGATATGCAGGACAACACACAAACAAAAACAAACAAACAAACAAGTGCATGTGTGCGCATACAGACCTGTGCTCCCAGCGCTGGCAGCAGCTCTCTCTCTTGGCACCGGTTGAACCCTGAAAAGACATCAAACGGCCCTCAGTCACATGTAGGACCACCGACAGCAACAAAACACCGCCACCCTGATGTGCAGCATTCTCACCTGCATGAGCGGCACCTGCACGCCGGCCAGCAGGGCCAGGAGCTCTGCTCAGGGCCGGCTGCTCGGCTCAGCTGGTAGTCTAGGGGGACGGTGACTCGCAGCAGCTCCGCCACTGCCGCCATCACACCAGGAACGTTCTGGAAGCACAGTGTCACAATGATGACATCTGTAGGGGCGGGGCTACTAATAACACAGAGCGAGAGAGATTTTTACCTGAGCTGCAACAGGGTTCAGGGTTATTGCTATGGTAACCAGGTCTGTATTCGAGCAGGAAGGAAGACCCTGGCGGTTTGGCTCAGACTTCACTTCCTGTTTAACTGCAGAGCCTGCAGACAGGTGAGCAACAGGTGAGCCAGTTTCAACAGAAAGGAAATATTTTGAAGCCACGGTGTGGTTGACTCACCTTTCCCCCAGGCACAGGGCATCATGGGTAGTGTAGGCGACGGGCACGGTGAGGGAGGCTCCAGCTTGATGAAGGACAGGTCGGGGTACCTGCTGACCTCCATGTCCGCCACACTCTCCGGAGATGACGATGGGACGTAGCCGTCGGGGCTGTCGCGCTCTGACGAGTCCTGGACCCTGAGGACAAAAATACATGAAGAGGAGTCAGTGAAACAGAAGACAACGACGAGGGGCTTAACTTCACACCTGAGGGGTGGAGTTTACCTGAGCTCCTCCTGGTTGTTGTGGGGAGGGGTTGGAAGGGAGGCAGGCACATCCACGGTCTTGGAAGCGTGGTTTAAACCAAGAAGCTCCTCCCCTGTCTGCTTCAGAGCTGATGCTCCTTTCACTGAGGTACAAACAGGTGGTAAAGATCAGCCACTGCATGCATTTACCTCGCCAAGTAGCCAAAGGTATGTGGACAGCTAAACTGAGTAACACAATACTGTGAGGATTACCACTAAACACCAGGTGTCCACATGCTTGTGGCCACATGGCGTGGTTTTAAAGTAAAGGTAGCTGCATCACATCTGAACAGGCTAACCCCGAGCCTGTCAGAGGAAGCAGTGGGAGAACAAATGGCTTCTCTCACCGTCCTGCTCGCTGATGTCCTTCCTGGCCAGCTCCTCCGTCGTGGCGAAGCCGTTCACCAGTTTCTGCCTGGCAACAGGCGGAGGTGTGGGGGGCAGGGATGCCGGAGGTGTGGGGGGGTTACTGAGATTGTTCTGCTGGCAGGGGCAGACAGGAAGTGATGTAACAAAGAACAAACAAACAGTAGTAATGTAGTATTACTGCATTACTGTTGTATTCTGAATGGTAATACTGCAGTATTACCATGGTATTATTATTGCATTTTGTGGTTATACTGTGGCATTATTCAAGTATTAATGTGACATTAATTATTGCAGTATTACTGCAGTATTCCTGCAGTGGCACCTTGTATATGAGCTGGGAGTAGTAGTCAGAGACTCCGTCCAGGGAGGCGTTGCCGAAGGAGCCGCTAAGCCTGGAGTCTCGGCCCAGAGAGGAGCTGCCGTATGGGGGGAACAGACTGAGATCCACCCCCAGGACGGGCTCCATGAGGGGCAGCACTGCCAGCTGTGGATGGAGAGGAGTATTTTAGACTTTCAACAGCATCTGGACATGATATCATACTGTGTGACTCTACTTCCTACTAAGTAAACAGGAAGAGGCGTGACTCTACCTGTCTGAGGTGTGTCACCAGCGGGTCAGATGAAGAGGAGGTGGAGCAGGAATGGAGCCCCTTCTCTTCCTCCTCCTTCTTCCTCCTCTTGCATTTGGGAGGAGCTCTGTCTTTGTCAGGTCGGGCTGGTTTCTTGCAGCGCTGCGTCTTCTTCAGCAGGTCTGAACCATGGCTGTCCCTCGCCACCTGGAGGAGGATCATGTGATCATCTTCAGGTATGGATTCATATCACTGACACTTTTTTAAAAATTTTAATTAACTAAAAGGGTTGCATGACATCACATTTGTCTGGCCACCTCCTCACCATGTTGCCATGGGAAGCAGCTGCATCATCCTCTTCAGACCGGACACTATCACTAGACAGCTGTCGTCGGGCAGTGGGTGGGGCCAGGGCAGTGGGCGATGGCGTGTTGGTGGGGGAGGTCTTGTCCCTCAGCAGGTGTCTGAGCAGCTCCTTTCCTGCGTCTACTCCATGATGAGGAGAGGGAGGGGAGAACGGCTCACTCCCTCCCTCCTCCATCTTCACCACACCTGCTCCACAGGCTCTGCCCTCCTCATGCTCCTCCTGCATAGAACGAGGAAAATGAACACTTGAGGTCAAAGGGCACAGTGCTGTACAAATACCATTGCAGTATTACTGCAGTAATGCTCTCTTAAAGTGAACAAACCTTGACCTCCAGACGAGCTGCAGACAGGGGCCCTCTCTGACCATCCATGCCCAGCCCGGAGACCCTCTGCTGGGCTGCAGAGAAGACTGACAGCCGCCTCTCCAGCTCTGACGATGGGGCCAGAAGAGAGAGGGAGGAGCTCTGAGGAAAGGACATGTCTGATTGGTCCATGCTGCCAAAGGTGGGTGTGGAGCATGCGGTGTCTGACACACCAGGGGTGGGTGGGGCAGTGAGGTCATCAGAGTGCGAAGATAGTGGTGTCCTGACCCCTCCCCCTCCTGTGGTGTCCTCTCCGTCCCTCTTCCTGCTCCTCTTCTTATTTAATTTGTCGTCAGGGATGATGTCAGAGTAGAGCTGGATGAGGGAGGCGGGGCCTCCAGAGGAGGAGCAGGGAAAAGATTGTGCTAGGGGGGTTGAGGGGGAAGAGAAGAGGAGTCGTGTCCAAATAGATGACCCTGCCCTGCTGGATGGGAGAGGGTCATTCCTGCAGCTCCTATCCCAGCTGGGCGTGTCTGTCCTTGGGCTGAAGGTCCTGTGAGGCCAGGGAGCCTCGGCCTGGTGTTGCAAGGAACCACATTCATGGGGGGTCCATGGTCTGGCAGGACCTTGCTCTGCTCTGCTGGAGCTGGGTGGGCTCCAGGGTGTAGTGGCCCTGCTGTGAAGCCCTGTTGGAGGCCTGCCTGCTGGGGAAACAGCGTTCCCACCTGGCCTTGGAGCTGAGGTGGAGGTCTGGAGGTTTGGGGAGACTGGAGAAAGTCTTGGGGTAGCTCAGAGCTGAAGAAGGGCATCTGGGACAGACCGTCGCCTCCAGGGGCAGGTGCTGACCCTGCTCCAGGACCCGGTCCTGCTATTGGTCCGACTCGAGGCCCCGATGGAGTTCCAGCTGGGGGCATGGAGGCCCCAGGAGGCCCTGCTGCTCAAGCTCCAGCCTCTGCTGCAGGGCACGGTGGCGTTCCACCTGAAAGCAGATCAACAGGATTCACCCACAACACAGAACAACACATGAAGCCGAAGGACAAACACACTGGAGACATGTTTCTGCCTCTGACCTGTCACTCCTACATCCACAGTCATACTTTTATCTCCCCTCTTCTAATCAGCTCCTGCTGCCAGATGTGAAATTAATAAGAGCATCATCTGTGCAGCTGCAGACTTATGACTGACTCTGCCTTCATCTTTTAAACACCCTTCTTCTCACTGACCTTTTACAAAAGTGGAAAAAGGCAACATGGAGCTCTCCTCCTCCACTGACTCTGAACATCTGAACCTGGATTATTCTCTTATTTTACTGACAACATCCAGCCTGTTTGTGAAAATATGAAACCTGTCCAGAAGTTTGAGGGTAATCCTTTTAGCAAACACAATCAAATGACCTCCTTGGTGGAGCTGATTTTAAACTATTTGTCCTTCTGAGTAAGCCTGTAATGCTGGATCTTGCTTCTCTTTACGTTCAACCACAGAACCTCATATGTTCCTGGTTTTGGGTTCTCTGCATCTTTTTTTTTAACGACATGTTCCAGCTCTCTGAGGATGAATGTTTTCTCGTTCTGATGAAATAAAAACTTCAGTAATCAGAGGAGAAGCAGTTTCACTCTGAGGAGCACCATCTCTGCTCTAAGAGGTGTCGACCAGCTGACTGAGACCTGAACCAGTTTCCTGTCCTCTGATGTTTTACCTCCTGCATGAGCTGAACTCGCTGCCGCTCCTGCTGCTCCCTCAGCCTCTCCCTCCTCTCCCTCTCCTGGAAACCCTCGCTGAACGGGTTGTTGTCATCAAACTTGACCTACGGAGGAGGCGGAAACAGAGGGATTAACCAGCATCTGGGAACAGCTTTTTGTTTCAGAGCATTTAGTCTGTATACCTCACTTTTATAAAACCTCATGATACCTGTCTGGGATAACTGAACCGCAGTCACAACATCGTTCTAGTTTGTTACCTGAGGTGCGGCGGCAGCTCCGTCCCCTGTGGCTCCGTTGGGACCACCTGTGAGGCCCCGAGGGCCAGCAGCGAAGCCCGCTGTTTGAGCTTTGAGGCTGGGCACCATGGCAGAGGGGGTCTGTGTGTGGGGGGTACTTGCGGAGTATTAGGCAGACCAGCAGGGATTTGAGAGGGCAGATGAGGTGGCATCCTCTGCCCCACCACCCCTGGAGCTCCACCCCCTGGGGTCCAACCAGAAGGTACGTTTGGGAGGCGGGTTGGCACGGGGCCGCCTGGGTGGGCCTGCATGGGCACAATGGGCTGGGCGAGCAGGTTCTGAGGGAGGGGAGGCACCGACTGCTGCTGCTGCTGTAGACCCCTCTGAGGATGTTTAGTCTGGTAGTCATCAATGAGCTCGGCGTGGTCCTTCTGCTGCTTCCGGATCTGGAAACAGACAAACACTCACTACAGCACCAAAGGTGGATCAATCTGCTCCTAAAAACAGTCAGCAGAGGCTGGCCTCACTAATTCACTTTAGATCAGCATTTGATCTGAGAATCTGGATTTAGTCTGCACTCAGTTTAATGAAGCTCAGGTGACTTACCTGCTCCAGCTGTTTCTGGACCAACCCCTGCTGCTCGCTGATGTAGCGGAGCTGGGCGGCGTCCTCCTCAGCAAAGGCTCGGCCCGCCTTCTTGGCTGTTCTCTGTTTGGCAGACAGAGCCTTCTTGGTTTTGCGGTGGGCAGCGATCTGGTCCTCCAGGAGGCGCTGCTGCATCTGCAGGAGCTGCTGCGTCTCCCCCAGCCACTCCTCGTACTGCCGCCGCTGGGACTCATCTGGGAAAAGAGTGTCAGATTTTAGTGGCGTGGTTGAAATTTTTTCAACATTTATACAGAAGTAACATTTCAAACTGTTGGAAACCAATGACAGCCTATTAAAAATAGGGTCCCTGCTCTTTCCTGCTCAAACATGATTGGCCGGACACAGAAATCAACCGCTTCTGGCAGAAAAGAAAAAAAAAAAAGAAATCTGGCCCCTTTGCTACAGATGCTACATAATCATAAGGCACTCCCCAGGGCTCTGTATTAGGACCACTGCTCTTCTCTGTAGACATAAATGATCTTTTTATACTCCTTTCTGATTGGTTTCTGATACTCACTGACAAAGCCAGGGCCGAAGCTTGGGGGGTTAGGTCGGCACCAGCTGAGTGTTCACCTTCCCGTCCTGATGTAGAGGAAGTCCATAGGAGATGTGAGAGAAACGCTTGGCTCAGTGTTTTCAGTTACTGTGTCTGAGTGCTTCAACATACCTGTCCTACGAGGTGTGCAGGCTGAGGTGGTCCCTCAGCGACCGGGGCTCCTGGAGCCTGCGGGAACCTGACACACACACACAGACAAAGAGCTCAAATAAAACCAAAGCACTGGATTAAACGGCAGGTTCACAGAGGAATGTGAGGTCAGAGGTCAGAAGCTTGTACCTGTTGACGACCATGGGGTTCAGAGCAAGGTTTCCCTGACTCATCACTTTGTTGATGCCTTTCAAAGCCACCATCTTAGCCTTCATGATGGGGTCTGAAATAGAGTCAAAGTCTGCAGAACAAAAACAGAGTTCAGAAGGTGCCTCATCAAAATAAAAGAAAACGGTCTTGGAGAGCTTCGTGAGGGGAGTTACAGGGTTCTGAACTTACCCACACTGGGGAACGCAGAGTCTGTGGTGGGATGTTGTCTGATCAGGACCTGTATCTGTTTCTGCTGCTGCTGCTCCTGCCGCTCTTGGTCCAGGAGGTCCTGCAAAAGAAGTGGCTGCTCCTCCAGGAGCAGAGGCCTGTGTTTGTTTAGGTTCTGCATCTGGTTCTGAGGAAAGGTACCTTGGGTCTGGCTCTGGCTTTGGGTGGAGGTCCCCAAGAGTGGAGGCTGGGTCTGAGGGCTAAGGAGCAAGTGTGGCTGAGGTGGCTGGAGAGAAACCGAGTGAGGCGGGGCTTGGGGGCCCTGAGGAGGCAGACTTGAGTGAGGAGACAGTGAGACAGCCTGAGGGTGGGAGGTGAGGAGTGCTGAGGAGGAGGAGGGTCCAAAGGTCTCTGCTGCTGCTGCTGGAAGACAGACTGTTGTCCTGGGGAGAAGAGGAGCAATCACAAACAGATCTTCTTTAAAAGCTGATCAATAATTGATCAATAACATGAGGATGCAGTTCAGGATTCTATTTGTTTACCTGCAGTCACATGGGGCTGAACTCTGGGTGCCATGCCCGTGGATGGCACCTGCTCCTGAGCCTGGAGGGCTGGCAAGGCCCCTGAAACAGAACCAGAGTCCTCCAGCTTCTCCTGGAGGTAGTGGTGGGGTTATTCATTATGTTCTCTTTATTTAACTTGTTACTGATTATTGATAAATTGGAGCTGTCCCCACCTTGGTGAGATGGGCAGAAGAAACTGCAGCATCATGTCCTGGAGCTCCTGAGGGTCTGCTGGTGGTGATAACTGCCTCCATCTTGCTGTTGTCCTTCACTTCCTGTTTGACCTGTCCTACCAGGTGGGAGTTGCTGTCGCTCTTTCTGGAGCCACCAGCTCCATCCTTCCTCTCTCCACCCTCCTTCTCCTCGACGTGCTCACTGAGGTCCAGCTCCTCATTGAACATGTCCTTCTTGTCCTCCAGGTTGAGCTCAGGGTCAGCATAGGCAATCAGGTCAAATTTCCCTGACAGCAGGAAGTCATCAAGGTGGAGGTCATTAGGACCCAGATCCAGGTCTTCTTTACCTGAAACAGAAATGGAGGACGAGTCAGACTGGATGAAGGACCAATGACACACTCAGGTTTAATTTAACCCTTGTTGGATTTAGCTTCGGCTCAATTAAACTAGACCTGGACTTTTCTTAGATCTCTATTTGATGATGATCTCAGTATCAGTCATACCATCTTCAGGGTCGAGGTTCAGGTTGAGGTCAACCAGGTCCTTCACCTCCACGTCTTCCAAATCCTTCACAGCTGAGTCCTCCCCTTCCAGGTGCTCCTCGATTCCGTCAGCTCCTGGGAGTGCTGGCTCACCGCTCTGAGTTAGCACCGCCGTGTGACCAAGGTGCTGGTGTTCCTGCTGGTTCAGCTGATCTACACTGCCCGCCATCATTATCTGCTGGCCCATTAGCGTATCGCCCATCCTGATGCCAGGACCGGGTCTGATGACAGGTGGCTGGGGGTCTTTAGGGTGCAGGAGAGAAGCCTCCGGGTCTGGGGCTGAAGGAACAGAGAAGGGCAGCCTCAAGCGGTTCTCTGGAACACGATGTCGAAGCTCAATGTAAGGCTGTCCCATGATGCTGTGCTGCTGAATGGGCAGAGAGCGAGGGAGGAAGGGCTGGGGAACACCTGAGGGGAAAAAGAAACTTCTCTTAGATAAAGTTCATTTTCAGTGTTTTTGATCCATCAGCCAATCAGCGAGACTGTGCTAACCTTGCATCACGTGCGGGTGAGCAGTGGGATTCCCGAGGGGTCGGATGGCAGTGAAGTCCTCTGGCCTCCTCATCTGGACAGGAACTCCCTCCATTGCACTGAGCCCAGAGGCAGGTGTGGATCCCTGAGGCACATGCAGGAAAGGCTCCTGGAGGCCTGTTGGAACTCCAGGAGGGCCTCCAAGCCTGGTAAGGAGAGCAAATATGAATCATACACACAAATCAGACCTTCATAGATCTAAACCAGGATTCTGTTGCTCCTCTCACCTCGGGGCTGGTCCTCGGACACCCAGCTCTCTGGGGAGGCTCTGCCTGGGGAAAGAGGCCTCACTGGGTGTGAAAACCCTCTGCTGCTCTCCTGGGAAACCTCTAGGGAATCTCAGGGCTGGAGTCCCAGCAGGCCGCACAGTGCCGGGATATGGGGGAGGAGGACGGCCAAACGAGTCCGCTTGGACAGGAGGAGTGCAGGTGCTGGAGGATTCTTCCTGGGGCCAGCTGTGAAGAGGTGTGACAGAGCCAGGGGAGGGGCCGGTCGGAGCAGCCGGGGGTGCTGCTGGTTCCTGCAGACCTTTCTCCTGCCGTAAAGCACTCTTCTGCTGCTGCTGCCTCAGGATGAGCTGCCGAAGCCGCTGTCGCTGCAGAGCAAACGAAAGGACGGAGGGGACAAGCTGGAACCAACGAGAACCAGCAACACCTCAACAGAAAACCTGACAAAGAAGGACTCACAACACCTGTCTTACCTGTCTCAGCTTCTCCTCTGAGTCACCAAGCTGAGGCATCATGCTCAGTGGTCCATCTAAAGAGGAAGATAGTTCATTGGTTGCTGTCTTGTCGGTCTGTGATGGGCCGAGTGTCACGTGACCCTGCTCAAAGGGGTCATGACCTGGAGTGTGACTGGCCAAAGCAGAAAAGCCACCCTCCTCTGACATCCCAGTGTGCTTTGGGGTTTGGCTGCTGGGGGTTCTGGGAAATGAGTCCTGCTGCTGTCTTCCTGGAGACTGCTGTAATTGACCAGAGAAGAGATCAGTAGAAGAAGTAGTGACCATGTGAGAGTAAAACACGAGGGCTGTGATGTTACCTGGTGGGGGGTTGGGGTGAAGGTTGCTGGTTCTCCTGGAGCCAGAGGGGATGAAGCAGAAGTTGCAGGCTGAGGGGGAAAGCTCTCTACTGGGATCTGGCTGAAAGGCTCGTGGGCCTTCTGGGGCCGTGGCGTGGAAGGCTGCTGAGCGTAGGGATCCGGTGAGGGTCGCGGTGTCCCTGTGGGCTGTGCGTAGGGGTCAGTGGGCCGCTGACTCCCTGGCGATCGGGGGAAGTGCTCGGTGACAGAGGGACGGGGTGTGCCTGGATTGGAAGAGTAGGGATCAAAAGTTGCGTGAGAGGGGGAGGGACGTCGGTTCACAGACTGCTGGTTGTATTGATCCAGTCTCAGTGCAGTTGGTGTGGTGAGGTATGCGGGGTCCGAGTGGGGCCGCGGAGTACCAGGGGTCTGTGGGTTGGTGTAGGGGTCCGGAGAGGGCCGGGAGGTCAAAGGTGACTGATGGGAAAAGGGGTCGGGGATCGGCTGGCTATACTCTGGCCGTGGTGTGCTGGGTGTTTGGGAGTAGGGGCTGCGGTGGGGGGAGCCCAGTCCTGACAGCGGGCTGGAAGGGAAGGGAGGCTCCTGTGACGGAGGGGGAACAAAACCTGGGTCGGTGGGCCTGGACAGGTCCCTCCTCCCTCCTCCTGTGCTGCCAAATACCTCCTGCTGAGGGGGCATGGGGGCTTTAAACAGGCCACCCTGGACCAGTTCACCGACCCGACTACATGATTCGGGCCCAGGAACTCGGACACTGGTCCTCTGGTAGGTTTCAGTCACTCGGATACCAGCATGTCTGACCAAAGGGTCAGAGGTGGAGGCAGACGTGGGGCTCATCATACCGGGTCTGTTCTGCTGCAGCCCTGTGGAGAGGACAAAACACTGATTACCTTTGTTTTGGACACACAAAACAACAAGCCAATATATATACACACACACACACACACACACACACAGGCATATACATACATATGTGTACACACACACACACAAAAATATACACTAACCTCACAAAAAAGCGAGAGAGAAAACAAAAGAAATAAAATTAGGTATAAATTAGGTATAAATAAAGATATAAACTGTTCCACAATTTGACTCCACAAATGAAAAAACAAAAGCTTTTAACGGTTGTTCATGTCTTACAAGGCTTCAAGTTCAACTTCCCCCTCAGGTTTTAGTCCCCTTCTCTGTATCTTTGCCAGCAGCATATTCAATCTGGCTTTATACACATACATAGGAGGAGGAAACAAAGCTGACAGGAGGAGAGATGTGGAGGAGTTACCTGGCTGGGGGCCGAGGCTCCTGGAGATGTCCGATGCTTTGGAGTCAGGGGATGGTGCAGGGGAACCTATGGAATCGTGTGCCGGGGAGCCAAGGGAGCTGCGATGCTGCTGCTGGGAGGCTGAGGGGCCTCCAGGCTGGGTGGAGGATGGGCGAGGGGTTCCTACAACCTTACTGTAGGGGTCCCAGGGTGAAGAGGGGCGGGAGGAGGGCGGGGAGAACATCTGGGGGGAGGATGGTGGTTGGTGGAGAGGGGAGGTGGGATGTGGGGAGTGAGGAAGTGAAGAGAAGCCAGAAGGGGGAGGTGCTTGTGGCCTGAGGAAGACATCGTCAGCCAGCCCCGAGCTCCCCTGTAGGAGGTGCTGCCTGGGCTGGCCCTCCCTGGAACCTGGCTGGTGCAGAGGGGAGGCGCTGCCCCCTGGGGTCACGGGGCTGCGGCTGCCAGTTTCAGGGGACAGGTGGCCCGAGAGGCGCTGGCTGGCTAAGAGCTGCTGCTGCTGTCGCTGTTCGTTCTTCACCTGCTCCAGCTTCTGTGTGGCCTCCATCTTGGCGAGCTGTTTGCTCTTCTGACGCATTTGCTGAGAGAGAAACACACAGAAGGGACGGGCGGGGAGACAGACGGGACACAGAGCGACAGGCGTCAGCGCGAGGACGACAGGTGGAGCTCAAACATGATGACACGGTGGCTAACGCTCGCTGTTGCTCTCTTTCAGGGACTGAAACACCTCATCCCTCACGAGCATGGGTTCCAGCTGCTGTCCGAGGTCACGCAATGTGACTGCCACATTAGACTTCATGAACCCTGATGGGCTGATTTCCAGGTTGAGACTGTCTATTGCTGCACACTGCACGAAAACACCACCAGAGGGCAGTCTCTGCTGGAGGAGTGATAAATGAGTATGAGCCAGCCAACAGATGAGGCTGTGCAGACTCATATTTAACTCTAAAGAGCCGTGGATGAACAGGGAAGCACTTTGCTGATTTCGGAAACATCACTGGGATTTTTTTCCCATAAGATTCCGTCTTTCCTGCTGGACAGGTCCTAAACTCCACTCTTTAATGTAATGGTACGTGGTCAATGGACTGGTTCTTATTTAGCACTTTTCTACTCTACTTGAGGACTCAACGCACTTTAACAACATGTTGCATTAACCCATTCACACACATATGAGCACTTTTTTCCTATAACAGTCACACTCCGATGAGCACATTGGGAACAACTTGGGGTTCAGCATCTTGCCAGGGATACTTATTTATGAAAGGAGTCTTCTCCTACAGAGTAAACCTGGTCTAAATGTACACAAACAGAGCTGTGAGAGTACAGTTTATGGGACCCTTTCTTGTCTTAAAATATTTTCCCAGTTTTTGTCTGATGAAGAGCAGCAGGCCTGTTTTTGGCCCAGCACCAAGTTCTTTTGCTGACTTGTTTTTTCCCCTTTTGTCGGGTGGTTGTAATGCACCGCTAACTGCTGGCTAAAGGTGGTGGTTTTATCCAGCCATCACTGAACACCAGAATGAGCTGCCATCGATCAGGAGTTGGATCAGACACGCACAGAGAGGAGAAACATGCAAAGACAGAGGCATCAGAAACTCCTGAGGTCTGACAGATGAAGCTACACCGTACGGACAAAAGTTTTTGGCCACACCTCTTAATCTCTGAGAACCAGTGCCATTGCCACAGGTGTATAAAAATCAGTGACAGAATGGGTCGTTCTAAGAGCTCCCTGAAACTGAGCGTGGTGCTGCCACTGCAAGAAGCCACTTCATGAAGTTTCTTCCCTCCTCAATATTCCACCATCAGCTGGCAGTTGGATTATTGAACACTGGAAGGATGCAGGAGCCAGAGCAGCTCAGCCAGGGAACATTACACCACCCGTCTGCTGACTCAGTAACTGCACAGCTCCAACCACCTCTGACATTATCAGCAGAAAAACTGCAGCAGGAGCTTCGTGGTTGAGCAGCTCCTGCAGGGCTTTAGTCCATCTAGTGTCTCAGGCAGTACGGCAGATTTTTGGTGGGCTGAGCAGAGAGTAGTTTCTCCGTCACTAGTGTCCTCCTCCAAGAACGAATGACGTCTACACTGTCTAATAAGTGCGTGCTTTATTACAATCTTAAACATGTTGCTTTTAAATGTGCTTATAAATCAACTCCCTCATGAACCAGGCTAAAGGGAGGAAAGGTAATGTTAGGGTTAGTTGATGCTACACAACACTGTAGGGCTCATCTGTCAGCGAAACTGTTTCTCCCACATCTGCACAAAAACTGGCCTGCAGTAGAAACGTATTTAGGGCATGTGTGAACAACATTAAGCCTGTGTAGGCCGCAGTGTTTCAACAAAAAGTCTCGTAACACAACGACAACAGTGACGCTGTCACAGTTTACCGTGGAGTCTGTTACACACAGAAGTGTAACGAGGTGGAGCCGTTACCGAGATGGTAAAGGTTTTTCTAGTGTCCCCAACAGCAGCGGTTGTTCCTGTAACCACCATTAAACCTTTACTGGGACACAGGTGGAGGTCCTTCAAACCACCTGATCAGCAAGAAGCAGAGAGAACTTTGCAGCTGCTCCATCCATCTCCATCTGTTTCACACAGAAACTCTGCAGTAGAACTACAGAAACTAAAATAACCAAATAACTGATACGATGCTAAAGCAGGCTGATGGCAGCTTTCTGTCAGTGATACCTGCAGGGGCCAGTCTGGGGGGGCAGGGTGTACGAGACCACAGGACCATTATTTTGTGGATTTAGACTGATTATAGATTTAGAAAACAGAAATAAAATATTCATATGAGCCACTGAGGTGCAGCTGTTGGGTTGGACACTGAATTATTATTAACATTAATTTTTAACATGTTGGTTTTCTGCAGGAAACACTGCATCGAAGTGCAGGACAAACCTCAGAGTGATTTGCTTCACTGCAGTCACCACATGCTCCTTCAAAGGCGCGCACACACACACACACTGACCTCAGGAGAGACAACACTGTCAGAACCCTTTCAGCCTCCTGCTGATGTAACAAAGGCCAATGAAGGCCTGAGTTTAGGTCACATGTACAGGGGTTGGACAATGAAACTGAAACACCTGGTTTTAGACCACAATAATTTATTAGTATGGTGTAGGGCCTCCTTTTGTGGCCAATACAGCATCAATTCATCTTGGGAATGACATATACAAGTCCTGCACAGTGGTCAGAGGGATTTTAAGCCATTCTTCTTGCAGGATAGTGGCCAGGTCACGACGTGATGCTGGTGGAGGAAAACGTTTCCTGACTCGCTCCTCCAAAACACCCCAAAGTGGCTCAATAATATTTAGATCTGGTGACTGTGCAGGCCATGGGAGATGTTGAACTTCACTTTCATGTTCATCAAACCAATCTTTCACCAGTCTTGCTGTGTGTATTGGTGCATTGTCATCCTGATACACGGCACCGCCTTCAGGATACAATGTTTGAACCATTGGATGAACATGGTCCTCCAGAATGGTTCAGTAGTCCTTGGCAGTGAGGCGCCCATCTAGCACAAGTATTGGGCCAAGGGAATGCCATGATATGGCAGCCCAAACCATCACTGATCCACCCCCATGCTTCACTCTGGGCATGCAACAGTCTGGGTGGTACGCTTCTTTGGGGCTTCTCCACACTGTAACTCTCTCGGATGTGGGGAAAACTGTAAAGGTGGACTCATCAGAGAACAATACATGTTTCACATTGTCCACAGCCCAAGATTTGCGCTCCTTGCACCATTGAAACCGATGTTTGGCATTGGCACGAGTGACCAAAGGTTTGGCTATAGCAGCCCGGCCGTGTATATTGACCCTGTGGAGCTCCCGACGGACAGTTTTGGTGGAAACAGGAGAGTTGAGGTGCACATTTAATTCTGCCGTGATTTGGGCAGCTGTGGTTTGATGTTTTTTGGATACAATCCGGGTTAACACCCGAACATCCCTTTCAGACAGCTTCCTCTTGCGTCCACAGTTAATCCTGTTGGATGTGGTTGGTCCTTCTTGGTGGTATGCTGACATTACCCTGGATAACGTGGCTCTTGATGCATCACAAAGACTTGCTGTCTTGATCAGAGATGCGCCAGCAAGACGTGCACCAACAATTTGTCCTCTTTTGAACTCTGGTATGTCACCCATAATGTGTGCATTGCAATATTTTGAGCAAAACTGTGCTCTTACCCTGCTAATTGAACCTTCATACTCTGCTCTTACTGGTGCAATGTGCAATTAATGAAGATTGGCCACCAGGCTGGTCCAATTTAGCCATGAAACCCCCCACACTAAAATGACAGGTGTTTCAGTTTCATTGTCCAACCCCTGTACATATTACTTAGTTCTACATTTAAGAAAATGTTTTCTGTCCAGAGAAAGGGTTCACTTCTTTTGGCTGTTTGCAGTTAAACTATTAAAACACTGCAGCTCCCAGACTGCAAACATGTGAGCAGTTAATTTTCAAAGTAATTACCTGATTACTCAATTCATCACTGAATACTGCAGTACTAAAATAACTGATAGCTGCAGCTCGGATGTGTTCACTGTAAAATGTTTGGAGAGCAAAGGGTGTGTGGACACAGACTGTGGCTCTAACAGAGTAAGTGTGCACTACCTCTGCGCTCTTACATGCATGGGTGGAGAAGCAGCTTCCGCCCAGTTTCCCTGCAGGGAGGACTTTTACTTTCTGAGTGGAAGGTGTTCAGAGCTGCTCAGAGACATCAAAGCTGAGACAGAGGAGAACGTTCTCATTTGGCAGGAGAAAGAACGTTTGCAGGCAGACTCAGGCCGCGGCCTCCGACTCTGGGCCAGCAGACTCGTATCTTTGCTCTAAGTGCTGTTTGAGTGTGACAGTCAGATCGGATCTAGCCCCTCCTTCAGATCTAACCCGTCCTGTGGCCCAGAGAGGAGGACCGAGGCTGAAGCCGGCTCCACGGGTCTGAATTCCTCGCTCAGTTTCTGTCCTGGAGCTCCGTCACACACTGTTGTTTGGTTCTTTAATCTGAGAGGTTCTGACTGAAGCCTGATTGGCTCATTAACATCATTTCAAAGGCTCACTGATCAGGTATTGATTGATTGTGGAGCTCCAGAGTGAACACTGAGGTGAGTTCAGAGGATTTCAGAGGCTCGTGGATCCAGGAAGTCTGCCTCCAATAGTTGGCCTTGAGATCTTACCAGAGCTGCTACAGATGCCTGGCAGGGACAATCTTTATGTGTTGGAGATTTTTTGCTTTGATTTTCCTGCCTCTTCTTACCGGCTCCCCCTCTGTCTTTTACCTCTCCCTTTTCAATGACATCAGAGACGTTAGTGTGAGGAGGGAGGCTCAGCAGGCATGCACATCACAGCATCATATTCATCACAAATACACCCCCACCCTATGACATGCAGCCTTCTTTACTACAGAGAGCGGGAAACCAACACCAGCCTTGGACTGGGATCAAATGTGACGCACTGATCACAGTCAGACCACGAGATGTGTGGAGGCTCTCAGGGCTAACTTCAGCCTTCAGCTCCATCACGCGGGTCCATCTACGACCACTCTTCGTTCTAACGATGTGCCGTGACCGAGCTCCTGAGGGCCTCGGCATACGGTCTGTGGGCGTGTGATTGGTTAAATCGGGCGTTTTCTGACCGGACTCTGGAAGTTGGTTTCTCGCTCTCCTTCTACGTCATGTAGATGGAGAGTTGGGCATGCTCAGCACACTCAGGCTCTGCTCACCTGTCTGAACTTCCACTCCTGCTCCTGCTCCGACTCTTTAGGCCTCAGCGGGTCCTTGAAAGGCATCTCCATCTCCATGGAAACTGAGTCAAAGGGTCCCGGCGGTGCAGGCGGCTGCTGCTGTGGGGGCTGGTGGCGTTTGAGCGGGTCGTTGGACAGCTGCACTTTGCTGATGCGCTGAGCCGCTCGATTGTCCCGAGCTTTTTGCTGCAGAGAGAAAACAACACGCAGTCACAGATGCCATCATGGAGCTCTGGGGCCACAAGGCCTTTCATACTGCTGGTTATGATGAAGAGGGGGTGACGACTTTTTCTCTTCATAAGTTTGTAGAGGCTGTCGTTCATTTTTTTTGCACGAACGGTCTCCTTTTGCCCATAAATTTGTACCAGGATCATCCTGGCTCTGTTTCCACCTGAGTATTTAACAGCGCTGTGTTCTGGATTCTGAGCCACAGATCTAAACTTCAGGTCCCGAAGACCACACTCCAAATCCTTGAAGAGTCTCAGGAGGAACCAGGGCTGGAAGATGATCCTAGTACCTGATATAGTTTAAATGGAGACCTTTAACAGGCTCCAACTTGTTCTGAGCAGCCAACTATCCCACATGGTGACCTGAGCCCTGAAGGTTTACCCAGAATGCACGCTGTTTCCTCACTTTCAGCTCACAGAAACCTCCCTCTCAGCTCAGTGAGCAGGAACTCACCACATAGGGTGCTCGGTCCTGAGCGCTGGCCTTCCTCCACAGCTTGGTGATCTGCTTCACTCTGGTGGACCAGTCTGACAGAGGAGCAGAAAACATCTGTCAGCTTTTCTCTTTGGAGACACTGAACTGCAGTAAACCTTCATCTCTAAAGGGGTGTGGGTGTGTGTGTGTGTGTGTGTGTGTACCCGGGTACTGCTGCCCCAGGTGGGGGAAGTTGGTGTTGCAGTAGAGCACCGGCGCAACGGTGGCCATCTCTCCCAGACTCTCCTCCTTCTCCCACTTCAACATGCTCCTCTGAGCTGTCGACAGTGTGTCCTGCTCACCCTCTCCCGCTGGAGCCTGCTGATTGGCTGGAGCCAGTGCAGGGGTGGGGCCCTGAATTGGAGCGGGGCCTTCATGAGGAGGCACCCTAAAGCCGGCCGGACCCTGGACACCACTGGGCATCATGGGAAGAGTGGCTGGCGCGAGGCCATTCATCAGCGGGAGGCGAGCCAACACCCCAGCTGCTGAGAGGTGATCAATACACGTGATCAGTTAATATCAGAGCTGATTAGATACAAACAGAGCTCACCTGAAGCCTCACTAAGACAGGGGGCGCTGGAGGGGCAGGACTTGACTGAGGTAGTGTTAATCAGCCAATAACTGAGAGCACTGACATGTATACAGGAGCA
This sequence comes from Pterophyllum scalare, assembly GCA_024447675.2. Taxonomy (NCBI): domain Eukaryota; kingdom Metazoa; phylum Chordata; class Actinopteri; order Cichliformes; family Cichlidae; genus Pterophyllum; species Pterophyllum scalare. The sequence goes on from JAMQGT020014542.1 coordinate 35,130, forward strand.
AGTGCAAATAAAACATTTAGAAGGATTCAAATTTATCAACAAAAAGGTTGGTGAGAGAGCAGCGATGAAGACGAGGGTCTCCGCCTGCTCGCTGTCAGCAGCACGGAGGGAGGTGGTGCTGTTACGACCTCTGGTAACAGCTCCGATTTGGAACAATGAGAACCAGAGGGTCAAACACTTCAAACGCTTTGCTGACTTCTGGTGGAGCTGCAGCATCTCTGACACACAGCGAGCAGCGAAGAGGCGGGGCTCACGGAGAAGAGAAACGTTTTCGACTGGTTGCGGCATCGCTCGTTATCGCAGTCACAAACCAAACCTCCAATTGGAGCCCTCAATCAAAGCACCTGACCAACGAGCTTCAAGGTGAGGAAACGGTTCTCAGCTGCTGCATCCACCAGAGACGACAGCAGCAAAGGTACACAAAGACAAGGGTGTGTGTGTGTCTTTACCTGTGCTGTGTGTCTTATTCCCAGCAGCAGTGTGTGTGTGCTGGCTCTGCTCTGATCGGCTGTTGCTGCTGTCTGGACTGAGAACAGCAGTGAAGACCTCCTCTACATCCTTGCCCTCTAGCTCTGCACGGATACACACACACACACACACACACACACACAGATGTTAACAGACAGATGGTTTCACACCTCACTGCTGTGGGAAAACCATTGTGTTTCCTCCAGGATGATGATACATCAGCTTTTAATGAAAGTGTGACTGTAAGGAGCACCACGTTTGCTGTGATGTATTAATGTTCATAATGGACATACAGTGTGATGTCATCAGCATATCTCAGGATGGTGATGCGACCTTCAGTTACAGCCTGACAGATGTACCTGTCTCACCCTCAGCCTGTATCTGATTACTCAGACGATTAAATAAACCCTGGTGACCTATGGAGCTTGTGACCTCCATGGTGTGACCTCTAAGCGGGATTCTCTGATGTCAGGCTGACTGAAGAAGGTAACAAAGAGAGAAGTTGTGATAGTGCATCACGTGATGCTGAGACAGGTGATCGGTCTTACCTGGGATCTTGTAGAGCTTGCTGAGAATGGCACCTGAAACGGGAGAACACAGCACTCCATCAGCTGCTTTATTCACACATGTTCATGCTGCGTGCACACGTCAGGCCTGAAGGCGACTGTAGGCGGGGCAAAATACTAGAGGCTGAACTCACCGCCATCACTTCAACTCACCATCAGTGACCATCTTATCAAGCTCAGGACTCAAGATGGCATCCAGAGGCTCCTCCTGCACCGCCCTCTGGACACGTCCACCACTTCCTGTCGGTTCAGAGGTCAGAGAGGGGTCGTCTGCCACATTGCTAATGTCCAGACCTGCTGAAAGAGAGAGAGACAGCGTGACGGGGGATAAATAAGAGAGCCAGATGCATGGACAGACGGGAGGTCAGCAGGAAGTAGCAGCAGCAGAAGAATGGGTGTGTGATCTCTGGAGGAGGAGAATAAGAAGATGATTCAGGCTGTTACATCGCAGCACAGGAGGAGGAAGAGTTCTGTCATATTTTTAGAATTAGAGGAGGAATGAGAGCGATGTCTATAGGAGAAACAGGAGGAAAAGCAGAAGAAGCAGATCTGTAGCTGGAGCTCCAACAGCACAAACATGGTCCAGAGGTCCAGGTCAGGGTGAAGTCTAGCAGATAGCTACAGCTGCCTGTGTCACCATCCACCTGTCAGAGGCCACACCCCAAATAATGCAAACTTTTATCCAATTGGGGACTGACTCCCTGCTGGCACCTCTGCTGGACTGCAGAGGAACTGCAGGTCAGCTGCTCTGATAAATTCTGAGCCATTTGGTTTTTGTAGGTTAATAAATTTATTTTGGACCTTTGGACTGTCAGATTTTAGCCTCCAGAAACAAAATTGAGCCGAGGTGGGACTGAGGGCGAGGAGTTCTTCCTGGAATCTTACCAAATGGAGACGGGGAGCACTCCACCTGGAATTGACCTGGAAACAAATACACACAGTTATGGTGTGAACTCTTCTTCGTTGGTGTCCTCACTGAGCAGGCAGAGGGTGATGGGTGAAGGGGCTGATGGGAACTCGTGTGTGTGAGTACCTGTGTGTCCCATGGCGAGGATGTGAGGGTCGGTGTTCAGGACGTCGGATAGATCCACAAGAGCGTCGTGCGACCCGGCTGGATGGCAACACACACACACACACACACACAGATGCACGATTCACAGAGAGGCCCGAATAAAGATGACCAGGAAGTGATATCGTCCTCTAACGAGGCCCATCAGCCAATGATGAGTGAGGATGAAATGCTAATAAAAAAGTAAGCAGAGCGTTAACTCACGCAGCGTTCCCGCCTTCCTGTTGGCTCCAGGGGGGAAAGGGCCGTGCAATCCAGAGGTGGGGCCTTTCACTTCACCTGTCACTGCTCTTGATCGGCTGCCGCCAGCTGTCCCAGGTCCCGCCCCCTTGTCCAGCTGTCGGCTCCGGTCCAGAAGATCTCGACCAAAAAAAGCCTCCTGCAGAGGGAAGGGGTCAGCCAATCAGAATGCAGGAATTCTCAGTGGGTGCTGTGCCTATGTGCGTGCATTACCTGCAGGTAAGACGGGAAGGTCTCCTCCAGTTTGGTCTTCTTCTTCCTGTACCTCTTCTTCGCCTTCTCCATTGTTTTGTCGGTGGCAGCAGGCACCATCTCCATGGCAACATCTGTAAGCAAAAGACTTTGTGTCTGACATCAGCAGTAAGAGAGAGAAAGCTGGGTGTGTTCACAGAGAACAAGTCTCACCTTCGTCTCCGCCCAACAGCGTGTCTGTCGAATCCTTCCTGCACAGCTTGATGCGACTTGGCCCCGCCCCTGCCTTTGCGCCGCGCTGACGCACCATGAACCCGCCGATACCTGAGACACACACAGACAGGTGGGCATGGAGAAATGCTTGCACTGACTCCCCCTCTGATATACATGAGGCCCCGCCCACTCCTCACCTGGTCTGTAGGGCTTCCGTTTCCTCTTCTTGTTGCCATCGGCAACACCGGGCTCCTTGGTGATGTCATCATCTGGGACGTGGTCTCGCTCAGGGCTGGAGTCAGATTTCATCTCAGAGTCCAACGGAGCTGCAGTAAAAACTTCGTTAACATCGTTTCCAGCCTGGGTTAAATAAAGTTCTGAGCAGTACTCCCCCTCGTACACGGAGTTGAGTTGGACTAAAAACCTGAAAGGACTTCCTGTTTGGTCACATCACCTAAGGACAATGAAGAAGCTCTAATAGCATGAAGAGGAAGCCGACAAGCTGTCAAATGATACTCCTCCAGGCTGTTACTGCTGATCTGTGTGTGTGTGAGAATGTGAGTGTGTGTCCGTGAGATCAACCTTTCTTTAACTCAAACAAGTTTTATTCACGAGGTCTCTACCTACAGTTCTAAATTCAAAGAGCAACGTCTGATTGGTGGAGATTGCTGTTACCATGGAAATGTTTAAACCCATCTCCTTATTAAGAGCAGTGACTGCAGTGAGGATGGAGGCGCTGTCCCAGCTGGATAACCAGGTCGTACTCACTACAGAAAAGAGCCCTCCTTCTCGTTCTCCCTCTCAGTAAACTCTGGCTCACCTCAACCTTTAAATCGACCTCAAACTGAATGCAACCAAACCTCCTCACGGCTAAAAAGCACACCGAAAATCCAGACCTGAACGAATCAAACGGCGAGTGCAACTGACCTCTGCTGTGGTCTGGCTCGGCGGCGGGGTCGGGGTCAGCTGGGGTCTGCAGCACAGACACACTGTTCTGGTTGATGATCCTCAGCTTCAGTTTGGGTTTACACCTGCAGACAGGAAGCAGCGCGTCACGCTAGCCCACACCAACCTGACATGGCAGGGCTACGGGGCGGTGGCCTTACCTGCGCCACCTGCGTGGCGATGTCAGAGGTTCAACCAGAGACTGCAGGTGAGACAGGCCCGATTCAGTCAGGCAGACTCCGTCCTGAGTGTACGTCTTTGAGTCTGCAAACAGACGATGGTTACATCACATGATTTTTTAAAGTTCTTTTAATGTGACTCAGAAATAACCAAAGGCTCCAGACTGCTGGTCAGAAAATACTGAACCCAACGTGTGTGACTTCCCAGATATCAGTTTTTGATTTGTCTGCTTCTGTTTAGTCCCCACCCCAGGGTGGCCCGGGTAACACAGCAAGCGCTCCCAGTTTGATCCATTTTGATGGTTTTGCTTTGCGAGCGCAGGAACCTTGACAGATTGGCTGGGTATTAAAGTGCATATATGGAGGCCTCAGTCTGTTGTTTCAGAGTCTCAGGGGTGAATAACACGAACACACACATGCACACTGTGCAATACTCAATACCTGCTCATGTCAGCTGTATTATCATATAATTCCATGTGTTCCTGCTCTGTCCACTCTGCTGCTGTGGGGCTAATAAAGGCTCTTATTTCATCATGTTCACTTCAGAGGTCTCAGACAGCTTTGGACGATTAGATGAAGGAAGTCTGGCCCCCAAGCTATATGTTTGACACTCCAGCCATACATAAGCATCAATGAACATGAAGGCTTCCACACAAGCACATGAGACTATCACAAAGGTTTGTTATCAGAGGATAATCTTAAGCCTTCACCAAAGGACAAACTTTCAGACAGGGGACTGGATTTGGTACACTGACCACCGCAGAGTAAGAGCAGAGAGAGGGAGGGGGGACTGACCGGGTTCTCTGATCCTGGTGATGATCTGAGCCATGTAGGGACCCAATGAGTCTGACCTCCCTGAAACAAACACACACATCAGCCCCAAGCTTCACAATAACAGAGTGTGTGTGTGTGTGTGTGTGTGTGTGTGTGTACGCACTCACCGTAGGGGCTGCGGCCGTGTGTTCTGCACAGCGAACAGTCAAAACCTTCATCAGCAGCAACTTCCACATCATCCTCAGTGGTCAGACCCTGACACACAGCGTGGACCCACCTACACACAAAGACGGGGTGAATGCTGTCCAGACTGACAACCCCACACCAACCCCACACCTGAGCGTGTGTGTTACCTGTCGCACTGCTGGCACTGCAGGATGAGGTCGTCCTGCATGTACGCTCGCTGACAGACGGGACAGCGGCTCAGGCTGCAGCAGGGCCCGCACAGGCTGTAGTTACTCTGCCACTCACAGTGCAGCCCGGGGGAGGCGGAGCCACACTGGACGCACCACACGCACCTGAGTGGAGGAGACGAACCAGCACAGATCAGCTGTTAAACTTCCTCTATGTCAGAGAAAGTTCTTTGATGGAAACGTACAGCCTACAGGGAACACTTGAATCCATGCAGTCACTCAGGACCTGCCAGCTTCAGTCCGCTAAATAAGAAGAAGCTTCATCAGAGCATTAACGTGCAGCCTGTGTGTCAGTGTGCTCACCAGATCACTTTAACACAATGAAACCCTCACACAGAAAAAGTCAATAAAAGACTTCCATCACGCCACCTGATCAATGAGGTTACAGGTGGGGAAAAGCTTATCCTTGAAATTTTTGCACGAAGACAAGTGGACCTCTTTCTGGTTCCCGGGGACATTTCACCTCATCCAGCAGCTCGTTCTGTTCTAAAAGCCTAGTCCGAGGTGGGGTCCCGAGGCTTGCCGACCACCTCGCTACCATGACCTGAGCATCTGAAACCAGAACAGTGACGTGGTGGCTGATGTGGCTCATGGGCCATCACAGGTGTGACCTTGAACTCACACTGTGTGCACTTATCAGTGCTTCACACAGATGAGCTAAAGCTTAATGATCCAACAAAGCTCCGAAACAGACACGACCTTCAGGATACTGATTCAGACTTCCCATCCATCTGCTCTCATGCACACTGAGACGGGACCAATGTTTTCCACTTCTAGAAAAGGCAGAAGTGAGAGGATTCTGCGCCACTGCCCCCACAGAGACTCGAGCTCAACTCATAGGCAATCTTCACGTCCATTTCAAATGTTATTAATTACAAACATGGGGCCTGGTTTAATGTGGGCGCTAAAAGCCACGAGTCCGGGTTACAAACAGCTTTGTTTTCTTGGTTTTTCTTGGTGATGCCGCTGAGCTTTACCAGGCTCACTGACATAAACATGTTTTGTTATGTTTACTCGCTGATCAGGTGGTCCCACTACTGTGGACTATGTGGCCAAACTGTTTAATGACCACAGATTTTCTCCTCATACTGTAAAAACGAGGACAGGTGAGTAGCACCAGTCTTTGACTGGCAGATGGACCCACCATTTGCACTTCCAGGCTCCTTTAGGCACTGTGAGGAGGGGCGGGTCAAGGCAGTAGGTGTGGTAACTGATGTCACAGTCGTCACATAGCAACAGTCGCCCGGGGTCACTGGCCTTGCCACATGCCTCGCACACCGTGCACTCCAAACAGCGCCACCCCTTGTTCAGGATCACCCGAGTAATCTGTAGACAGAACATTCAAACAGTGAGATGATTGGCAGGAAGTAATGAGAGTAATCAGATTACAGGCAGGTGAGTACTGACCTTTACGTTGACACAGTAAGGATGGTAACACTGTCCACACTGAGAGCACGATAACAGTCGGCCTTCAGCTCCCTGCCCAAAACTGCCACACACCACACACATGTCCTGCACACACACACACACGGGTGCACATTAACTGCAGACTGTCACATGATCACTGCTTTAGCACACTGATGTCACAGACAGATGGGCATACCTGTCTGAGGGTGAAGTGGTCTGATGTGGAGAACATCACCACCGTGTTGTGCATTGAGTTCTCCTCATCTTCCTTCGCTGGGAACACCTCCACATAGCCACTCTGACACACACACACACCAATCAATAATCATGGACCAATCAGTCATGCATCTGTATGTACATGAGTATGTGTGTGTTTGTGTCCTTACTCCTGGTGACACAGTCACACTGTCCTGAGTCTTCATCCGGCTCCTTCCTCTCCCTCCTCTTCCTCCAATGCCTCCGCCTCTGGACCTCCTCCTGCCCGGAAACCCAGAACCACGACCCTGAGGAGATGGAGGAGGAGGAACATAAAAAGAACAAGGAGAGGGAGAATTAGGGAGAAAAACACCACACCATGATGTCACAAACACAAGCACCAACACAAGCGGGATCCCCTCACAGACCTGAAAGGAATTTAATAACTTCCAAGGAATTCAAGGTTTGTATTTTCCTGGAAGTACTCTGGCTCGTTAGAGTCAGAGCTCTTCCCCTGTGTTCATACTGATTTTAGTCCCCAAATATCTCACACTCTATTTAGCCAAGTGAAACTTCCCACGCCAGTATTGGCCCTTAACGTCCCACATCACTGTAGCCCCCTGAAGCGACTGCTGTTGTGATTTTGTGCTGTATAAAACTGAATGAACTCGAGCCCCTCGTGCCCGTTAGTCCCTGAATGACCACCAGCTGTAGTCTGCGTCCGTCTGAGGTTTCACTTCCTGTGGTCACCCCATAAAACAAACATAACACAAACTGATCTGACCCTCGGGAGTGTTTGATTAGCCACTTTTGCACCCCAGTGGGCTGGAGCACACATTCTCTCTCTCTCTCTCTCTCTCACACACACACACACACACACGCACACGCAAACCCAGGCAAGCACGGGGTGTGCTTATTTCTCACACCCAGAGCAGAGACATCGTTAGTAAGCTGCTGTTAGTCACAGCCTGTCAGAGTTAGGGTGCGCTTCTTTACCACTCTCATGCTCCAGAGCAGGGAGTCTTGTGGGCGGTGTTTAGGGCTGTCCCACCCTCCCTCCCCCGTGGAATCCTGGGAGGACGAGGGGGGCTGACCGCCCTGCGATTACTCCAACACGAGCCCTGAGTGAGGGGGGGAGGAGGAGGAGAAAAGAGGGGGAGGTGGGGACAAAATGCAGTAACATAAATGCAACAGCCACAAAACGAAAAAATAACTCATGATGATGTTACCATGGCAACCACATGCAGCAGGTATTGATAGCAGTCGAAAGGCTGATCGATCAGAAAAACCTCCACGAACACAGAATAAACAGCTGCATTCAATGATCTGTGTGTGTGTGTGTGTGTGTGTGTGTGTGTGTGTGTGTCAGACATGCTCTGTCAGGCTGACGGGTGAGGATGATGATGAGGAGGAAGTACACGAACAACCTGCTTCCCATCATGCCCTGGGAGGCCCTAGGAGGTAGTGATGGTGGTGGGACTGAGCCAACAGCAGCTTTCAAAGCATCCATGCACCTATTGATCACCTGATCAGTGTTCAGGGAGCGATTGATCCGTTTACTCAACCTTTGTGCCACAGCTTTTAAAGTGACCTCCTTAACTGGCTGCCACTCTCAGTCTGAATGGCAGGTGGGCGGGCCTTCTATGCCACTATGTAGACATTAAATCTCATTGCTGTGAGTCTTGCTGGGTGGGAGGAGCTTGTTACTGACACGAGGCGCAGGGTTTGATTCTTTCATTCACCTCCAGCTGCATTTTTACAATCAATGATTAAGTACAAACCACACACACACACACGCACAGAGGTCAAAGGTCACTCACCTGTTTGACCCGGGCTCTGCCGGGGGAGAACCTCCTCTTAGAGATGGCGGGCTTCCCCATGCCGATCTTTTGGGTGAAGGGGAGTATAGTGGTGGGAGGAGCCTGAGGCTGCATACAGAACATAAGGAGGAGTGAGAAAGAGGAAGAGTGTGTTAGGAGGAGGAGGAGGAGGCTGCCACTGCTGCAGCTTACCTTGGAGAGAAGTGTAGACTCTCTAACAGTGGGGGAAATCCTGAGCGAAGGCGAGGGTGGGGTGAGCGGGGGCGGCGTGACAGGTGCTCTGGCAGGAGAGGTCTCAGGGGAGGCCTCGGTGGAGAAGGGAGACTGCCTGAGGCGGATAGCGAGGTCATCAGACAGCCGGGGTGAGCAGGGAGGAGGCCTTAGAGAACGACCCTTCCCTCTACGTGGGGGTACCGGTGAGGTGGGAGAGGACAGGTGTAGGAGGGAGGGGGGAGGTGATGAGGTCATCAGCTCCATGACCTCCCGGTCTAAAGACGGGTCCAAGTCCAGCACAGGGCTCACTGGCTCCTCCTCCAAGTCTGACGACTCATCCTGCTCCTCAGTGATTGGCTGGCTGACTGACTGCTGCACCGTTTCAGGAAGCTCCTCCTCCTCCTGTGAGGGGTCAGTGTGTAATTGACGCTCATCTTTGGTGGGTCCTGTTGCCAGAGCAGCAGGTTCAAAAAGGCTCTGTGATGTGCCCCCATCACCCTCTGATGTCACATGACAGAGAGGCGTTAGGTCTTTCAACCCCACTGTAGGTCCAATGTCACTGGTGGGCTCATCATCTTGGGAGGGGTCCTCTAGAAGGGTGGGCTGGGTGCAAGGAGGAGGGGGAGGCCTCCAGGAAGCCGGCTCCCAGAGGAAGAGGTGGTGAGGGAAGGGGGAGGACGAAGGTTGCAGCGGGGGCACAAAAGAGGCTGGATGCTGAGTCACCTGGACTCCTGTCGAGAGACAAACAGGGACATGTTAGAGATTCGGACACTCTCAGATCCCTGATGAAGGCATCAGGATCATCCTGGTTCCTGTTCTAAGAGTGGAGCAGACAAGTGGACCTGGATAAAAAGTGGGCTTTGTTTGTGCTACAGTCACAGGAGAATTCAGAGATATTGGTTTGGATCAGTTACGTGTCAAACCTGTAGGAGGACTGTTGGCGCTCCTTTGCTGATCCTCCCGGCCTCGGCCTTCTCCTCCCTCAGTCCCATCTGCAGGCTCCTTTTCTGGGCTCTCTGATGTCTTTTCAGGCTGTTCCTCCTGCTGCTCCTCGGGACTCTTCCTCTGCTCCTCCTCTGTGTTCATGGTGTCTGGGTGAACAGGAAGAGTTCAGAACCTCAGAACAGGTTTTGTGTTAATCAGGAACTGTGTGAGTTGCTCCCCCTCATACTCACCCACAGTAGCATCAGAGGTCCCTTCAGGACCAGGACCAGCAGACCCACAACTTGGGCTGGTTATAGAATGAGCAGAGTTAACAGGATCACAAGCAGGACCGACTTCACAGTGGAACAGGCTGGCAGGACCAGGACTGGGAATTGGTTCTGCCTGCACGGGACTCACGGGACCTGGACCGGGTTCTGCCTGCACGGGACTCTCAGAGCCTGGACCGGGTTCTGCCTGCACGGGACTCTCAGAGCCTGGACCGGGTTCTGCCTGCACGGGACTCTCAGAACCTGGACCGGGTTCTGCCTGCACGGGACTCTCAGAACCTAGATCTGTGGTGATCTGTTTAAAGCCTGGATCCGCATGAACACAAACAGAAACTGGAACCAGGATGCTGTGCGAGGGGCTACTTTGAACCTGCAGAGTGTCAAGAGAGACTGTGTGAGAAGGACTAACCTGTGAGAGGGTGGGGCATGTGGGACTAAGAGGTGCTTCACTAGGGTGGCTTGATCTAGGCATCGCAGTGTTATCCTGAGTAGGACTAGCATAGACAGGGCTAGCAGGACTCAGACTGGCCTGAGTGTAAGTAGCATCAGTGGGGGGGTGCAGGTTTTGATACAAGGGGATTGGTGAGGAAGTGCATTGGTGGCTTTCTTTGGGGGCCGGTGCAGGACCAGCTGGGGAATGGCTGACCTGGCTCAGACTAGTCTGGCTGGGGATAACAGCATCTGAATCATCAGGTACAGAAACAGCAGGTTTTGGACTTGTTTGCCTGATACAGTCCGCAGGTTCATCAACACCCGTATCAAGCTGAACCACACTGGGAAGAGCAGAGCTCTGGTTGGTAGGACTGCCAACCATGTCGACATCAGGACTAGTGGAGCTCTGTTGTTCCCCAGTAAGGCTAGTACTGCTTCCAGTGTCAGGAGCTGGACTGTGAGGTGGGCTAACACTGGCAACTGCAGCATGTGCGGGGCTGCTGAGAGTCGTGCTAGCTAATGAGGACGTCTGTGTCTGCACTGGGCCTGAGTGAGCTACTACTACATGAACAGGACTAGCCTGACCTGCAGGACTAGTTGGGCTGTGAATGATATGAACATCAGCTACACTAGCAGAGTGGGGACTTGTTTCAGCACTGAGGCTAACAAGGCCCCTTTCTAGGCCAGTTTCACTCAGTCTACAGTGTGGAGGACTTGAGCTAGCAACAGCTGGTGGATGGCTTGGCTGCTGTACTGCAGCCAGGTGTAAAGGACTGCAGGGAGTCTGGATATGACTTGACTGACTAGTGGGATTCACCATCTCCTGAGCATGCTCAAAACCTGCCAGAACAAAGTCACTGTTAGCTTCTGGGTAGGCTGGTCCAGCATGAGGACTGTCAGGGTGACTGGGACTTCGTTCTGACTGAATGCCATTACTTGGCTGGATGACAAATTCCTCCAGCTCCTCATTCTGACATGGGACGAGGTGAATGGGTACAGCCAGTACTGCTGAGGGGCTCCTCTCCACGGGTACAGGGCTAGCATGGCCTTCAAGACACATGGCTGTGCTTGTAGGGATCTGGCAAGCATGAGTGGGGCTAGCAGAAGCTGAGCTGGCTGGGATATGTGTGGGGCTAGCTTTTTCAACAGCTTCCATGCAGAATGATAACCTGTTGTGAGGATTTTGATAAATTTGGCTAGCTGGGGGAGGAGCCTCCTCCATTTCACCGGCACAAGGTGAACAAGCTAGGCTACTGTGTTTGGCTGAAGTGCTATCGTGAACAAGGCTTTCTGGTGTCTGGAGATCCAGGATATGAGGGGGACTGGAATGATCAGGACTGAGCGTGCTACTTTCAGAGGGCACTGTGGCCAGGTAAGAGGTGGCGTTAAGGGGAAGAGGGCTACTTTCTAGTGTTTGGGCATCAGGGTTAGAACTCTGTTGCCCAGGGCTATGCTTCAAAGACTCTGTGGGATCATTGGCCTCCTGTGAGACTGTTGAATATGCAGCAAGCTCTAAAGGATGTAAACTAAGCTGTGAAGATCTAGGAGCCTGAGCAGACCTGGCCTGCACTGGGCTAGTAGGCTGGGACAGACTATACTGCCTGGGTCTGACTGGTGGTGATGATGGGCTACATGGAGCTGAGGCATGTCTTGTTGCTGATGAGAGGTCCTGATCCAGTGTAGACGTGTCCTGTGCTTCCCCATACTGCATATGAGCAGGGCAGTTCGATCCAGGGCTCTCCTGGTCCAGTGTAGGTTCAGTATCCTGTGAGGGGCTCCAAGGATGTGATGTGCCGACCTGTACAGGACTATGTGACATAGGACTACGGTCTCTTTGTGGAGGACTGTGCTGAGGCTGTGAGATGACAATGTTCGTCTGACTACATGACACGCTGAACTGCATAGCATTGTCCTGTGCAGGACTGTGTGGTGGAAGGCTGTGCTGAGGCTCCTCTGTCCCCAGCTCCACCCTGGTAGAATTAAGCCCTGGCTGGGCAGGACTAGGAGGTGGAGGGCTGTGTGGAGAATGTGCAAGGGTGCAGGCCATGGGACTACCCTGTACTGGACTCTGCTGAGATTCTGTGTCCATAAGCTGATCCTCTGTGGAATTCTGCGTAGGACTTTTCACAAATTCTGTTGGACCAGAGTGAGACTGTGCAAGCCTTTGATGAAGATGCAATGGGGTGCAGCTTTTCTGGCAATGCATGGAATCCAGGTGGGAAAGTGAGCAACCTTCATGGACCTCTACAAGATTAGGACAAGATGGCGAGGAGCTTATTCTAAACTCTGTGGAATCTGGATGAGATGGAATTGGACTTTGCTGGAGCTCTTCTCGATGAGTAGGAGATGTCATGGGACTAGGTTGAGATGGCTGGAGTTTCATGACAGAAGGTGTAGTCAAATGTGCAACATTCTGTTGGTGCTCCATGAGATCAGGCTGGGAAAGTACAGGACTCTGTTGGAGCTCTGAGACAGATGGTTGAGGACTGTTTGGGAGGTCTGCAGTCAAAGATGCAGGACTTTTTTGGAGCTCCAAGGGATCAGCGTAAGATGGTGCAGGACTATGCAGGAGCCCCTTGGGAGATGGTGCATTGTGTGGGACCTCTGTGGAATTTGTGTGAGACAGCACAGGAATTTGTTGGTGCTCTGCTGAAGGTGATGAGTAACTTTGCTGGATCTCTGTGGGAGGTGATGGAGGACCTTGCTGAAGCTCCATGTTTTCAGGGCAAGATGGTTGAGGCCACCTGAGTTCTTCAGTTTGTAAGGAATTAGATTGAACAGCCATGAAAATAGGGTGAGGTGGTGCACAACTTTGTGAGAGATCTTTGGGAGATTGTGCAGGACTTTGTTGGCGCTCTGTGGCAGGGGATGACGAACTTTGTTGGCGCTCTGTGGCAGAGGATGACGAACTTTGTTGGCGCTCTGTGGGAGAGGATGACGAACTTTGTTGGTGCTCTGTGGGAGAGGATGACGAACTTTGTTGGCGCTCTGTGGGAGAGGATGACGAACTTTGTTGGCGCTCTGTGGGAGAGGATGACGAACTTTGTTGGCGCTCTGTGGCAGAGGATGACGAACTTTGTTGGCGCTCTGTGGCAGAGGATGACGAACTTTGTTGGCGCTCTGTGGCAGAGGATGACGAACTTTGTTGGCGCTCTGTGGGAGAGGATGACGAACTTTGTTGGTGCTCTGTGGGAGAGGATGATGAACTTTGTTGGTGCTCTGTGGGAGAGGATGATGAACTTTGTTGGAGCTCTGTGGGAGAGGATGATGAACTTTGTTGGAGCTCTGTGGGAGAGGATGATGATCTTTGTTGGAGCTCTGTGGAATCAGATGGCGGGGGGCTCTGATGGAGCTCTGTGGAATCAGATGGCGGGGGGCTCTGATGGAGCTCTGTGGAATCAGATGGCGGGGGGCTCTGATGGAGCTCTGTGGAATCAGATGGCGGGGGGCTCTGATGGAGCTCTGTGGAATCAGATGGCGGGGGGCTCTGATGGAGCTCTGTGGAATCAGATGGCGGAGGGCTCTGATGGAGCTCTGTGGAATCAGATGGCTGGAGGGCTCTGATGGAGCTCTGTGGAATCAGATGGCTGGGGGTTCTGATGGAGCTCTGTGGAATCAGATGGCGGGGGGCTCTGATGGAGCTCTGTGGAATCAGATGGCGGGGGGCTCTGTTGGAGCTCTGTGGAATCAGATGGCCGAGGGCTCTGGTGGAGCTCTGTGGAATCAGATGGCCGAGGGCTCTGGTGGAGCTCTGTGGAATCAGATGGCGGAGGACTGTGTGGGCGATCTTTGAGAGATGGTGCAGGACTTTGACGGAGCTCTTTGGGAGATGGTGCAGGACCTTGATGGAGCTCTTTGGGAGATGGTGCAGGACCTTGATGGAGCTCTTTGGGAGATGGTGCAGGACCTTGATGGAGCTCTGTAGAGTCAGATGGAGGAGAACTGTGAGGGCCCTCTTTGGGAGATGGTGCAGGACTTTGTGAGAGCTCTTTGGGAGATGGTGCAGGACTTTGTGAGAGCTCTTTAGGAGATGGTGTAGAACTTCGCTGGAGGTCCTTGGTAACTGGGCTAGATGTTAAAGAACTCTTTTGGAGCTCTGCAGATGATAGAAAAGGGCTTTTTTGGAGCTCTGTAAAAGATGGTGGAGGACTTTGTTGGAGCTCTATGGCATCAGGGTGACATGGTAAGGAACTCTGTTCTAACTCTGTGACACATGGTGAACTTTGTAGGAGCACTTTAAGAGATGGTGTGGGACTTTGTGGGGGCTTAGTGGAATCAGGGTGAAATGGTACCAAACCTTCCTGGAGCTCTGTGGACTCAGAAAGAATAACTGGACTCCTCTGTTGGAGGTCAGGATGAGATGGTACAGAATTTTCTTGGAGCTCCATGGACTCAGGGGGAATTAATGGAGATCTCTGTTGTCTCTCTATGGCTTCAGGATGAGATGGTACAGGATTCTGTTGGAGCTCTGTGGACTCCAGGAGAACTGGTGGAGGACTTTGTTGGAGCTCCATGGACTCAGCAAGAACTGGTGGAGATCTCGGTTGTCTCTCCATGCCTTCAGGATAAGATGGTACAGAATTCTGCTGGAGCTCTGTGGACCCAGGGAGAATTGATGGAGGATTCTTTAAGATCTCCTCTGAGTCCGGATGAGATGGTGTAGAATCCTGTTGGGGCTCTGTAGACTCAAGGTGAGATGGTGTTGGACTTTGTCGGAGCTCATTAGGATCAGGATGAGATGATATAAGACTTGGTGGTGATGGTGCACTAATGGCATTGGTAGGACTCTGTGGTGGCTCTGAACAAACAAGCTGGATTGGGTTATGATCAACAGGACTGATGGGTGGAGCATCTCTGTGGTTTGAGACTGATGGCTGTGGAATGCTACTGGATGGAGCCTGTGTGGGGCTAAGGGCAGGAGCTGGTGCCAGGGTGGGACTGTGTGGGATTGGCGTCTCCTGTTGAGGTCTGCAGGTGGAGCAGATGTAACCTTCAGATCCCATTGTACCCTCCACGGCCTGGATGATGCACTCTGCATGGACACACCTGCAACACAAAACAGGTCTCACTTCCTCTGCATCATTATCAAAATAAGAGCAGGTCTGAATAAAAGTTACCACCAGTGGTTTTCAAACTGTGGGGTAGC
>JAMQGT020014543.1:0-10062 GCA_024447675.2 Pterophyllum scalare
TTTTCTGAGATACTGAATTTGGGGTTTTCATTAGTTAGTTATAATCATCAAAATTAAAAGAAACAAACATATCAGTCTGTGTGTAACGAATGAATATAATATATATAATATATATATATATATATAATATACAAGTTTCACTTTTTGAATGGAATTACTGAAATAAAATCAACTTTTTCATGATATTCTAATTTTATGACCAGCACCTGTATGTAGGCCAGGAAACAGTCTCCATGGACTATGATGTCACAGACGATATTGTGATCGGTACCGAGAGTAGGAAGCAGGTGGAAGGGAGGCTGGAGAAGTGGAAGCAAGACAGAACGCATGTGAATGAGAAGGTGAAGAAGCAAGAATTACAGATAGTGAAAGTAGATGAGTTTAAATACCTGGGGTCAACCATCCAAACCAACGAGCAGTTCAGAAGAGAGGTGAAGAAGAGAGTTCAGGCAGGGTGGAGTGGGTGTCGAGTGTCAGGGGTGATTTATCACAGACGAATAGCAGGAAGAGTGAAAGGGAAGGTTCACAAGATAGGAGTGAGACCTACCATGATGCAGAGGGTTGGTGTGACAGAGGAGGACGCTAAGGATAGTGTGAGAGGGAGGCACATGATCCGCTGTGGTGACCCCAAAAGAGAGTGACAGAAGGAAGAAGAAGAGAATTCTTAAAAAACAGAAACTCAAAATATACTCAGTTTAGAGGATTTCAATCCTGGAAAAGGAACGCAGCAGTTGTTTGATTAAGAAACCATCTCATGCACAAGTTATTCCCCAGAAGACAAAACAAAGTTGACATTTTACACAAGTTTGATGAAAAAAAAAAAATCAATTCATAGACTCAGAATTATGTATTTAAAATTCCTTATTACTACTGAAAAGGAGTTTTCACAAAATTTTTTTGCACCAACACATTCCCAAACAGCTATTAGCCAAAAACTTGCCATATCTCAGCATGGTGTCCAGAGTGCCCTTGGAAATGAGAGAACAATGGAAGAGAAAAGAAGTGGCAGCCTAAGAAATCGACAGCAAATGGATAGTTTCTGAAGAAAAAGGAAAAAATATCCAGCAAAGACCTGACACAGGACCTGAGAGGTTCATCTGGCCCTTTAGTTTACCAATCTACTGTTCGCGTAGTACAACGCTATCAATCATGGACTGGCCTCCCAGAGCTCAGAACTCAATATGACTGAAGCAATGTGGGATCAAGTAAAGGACTTCGGGGCCCTGGCAGTGTTCCTCCTGATCCTCCTCATATAAAGGAGCAGATACTTGCCCCATTGCTGGGTTCACGACCTGCTCCGGCCCTCACGCGGCTGTCTCCTGGTGTCTCCTCCACACTTTTGAGACTGTGCACACCTTCTTGTGACAGCATGTATGCACCAACCTGGAGGAGCTGGACTGCTTGTGTAAAATGAATGATCTGCATGTACTTCTGTCTCATGCTATCAAATAGTGACAGCAAAAAAAAAAGAAAAAAAAAAGGAGAGTCCAGTGGTCTGGGGCCAACAAAACCATTCTTTTTAGGGGGGGGGTCGTTTAGTTGCCTCTCCAGTGCACCCATTAACACTTTAATTTGAGCCAAAGTAGATGAAATAGCTTGAAAAGAGAAACAAAAACACTCAGAGAATCCTGAACTTTATTGCACGGTTTACTTGTACAGGAGCGGTACATAAAAACAGGGACAGTTGCAGAGGTCACGTCTGTTGTGTTTAACATGAAACAGGAATTACTGAGCTACAAGCCGAGTGTGTCACAAGTTAATCTGGTAGGAGCTCGGCAGGTGCTGTGCCAAAAAACTGATTTATGGTATTTGCCAATAAATGACTGCCTGTATTCAAACTGCTCTAAATGACTTGCTGGACTACAATCTGTCAAACATGTGGTATCAAGTAATTTTGAGCCAACATAACAAAGAAGAAGATGCAATTACTTTTTGGCAAAGTGACTTTTATATATTCTTTATTTGACTAAAATGTATCACTAATATTAATGAATATATATATATATATATATATATATATATATATATATATATATATATATATATATATATATATATATATATGTGTATTTTTTTATATATTTTTATTTTTGCAGAAATTGCAATAAACATAACATCACAACTGTATAAAAATATTTGAAGTCGCTAATAAGGACTGGATTGATTATAATGTAGGTACAATAAGGCAGACTCCTGTAAAACGGGTAATTTCTTCATTTTAGATATGTGCCCTTCATGAATGCTGTTGACTGCAGTCTATTTACAAATATATGCAAATATATAACACAGCAAAACACACAGAAACATCAGAAATCACTTTTTTGGAAGGCGATCACTTCACTTTTTTTTTTTGCACAACACCGGACTCCGACGCTGGCTCGCTCAGTGCGGAGGTCACAGACCGAGTTCGAAGTACGTGAGGTTTCCACCCTTTTGTGAGACGGATGTAAAAACCTCCGCAAAAAGTAGTGAAAACGTAACATTTCTCATCTACCCAGATGAACATTCAACATTCAACATTGGCGGTAGTCGTGCTGGCAAAATGGGACATAATAAACCGGGACCTCTTACCTGCTGTGCTGAGGAGTCCGTCGGCTGTTCCGGTGCTCGAGCAGCTGTGTAGCGTTCAAGTACTGTGCATGTATGTGAAAGAGGAACTGCCTTCCTCCGTGCAGAAAATATTCCGCTCGGACCGACAGGAAACTCCTGCAGGGGGCAGTAATGTGAGCAGAGACCAGCCGGTTTAACGACACGACAATATCAGAAGGAACGAGGCTGCTTTCATCTGCTCACCTGTCACAAGCGATCGCTCCGCATGTTTTGTAAGGATGTTCTTCCTCACAGAATCCCTAAGGGGATTTGTGTCTCCGGCTGGAATCGAACCGGCGACCTTTCGCTTAGTTCGAAATTGCTCTGCACAACTTACAGCATAAAACCTATGCCCCTTAATTTCAGAAACAGCCACGTACACAGCTGCAGCTCCAGTTCAACTACAACTCCGGCGTTTTCACCTGAAACACTAGCGCCGCTAACACCAGGTGGTATTCAGCTTCTCTGTATTCAGAAGCCAGTGGTTTTCAGGCTGACATAGCGCTTTAAAATGTGACAGTGACGCTGCTTCTTAATTCAAAAAACAAGCAAATAATCAAACCAATGAAACCGTGTGTCCAGGTGAATGAAACCGATACATTTTTGTGTACACGCAACGTTTTCACGTATTGCTAAATGAATCAGAATATCCAGAAAATCATCAGGCTGCCATATATGGCAACTCTTACAGAAAAAGGCTTTTATATTATTGCACATATCATAAACCTACATGCAGCATAGTAAGCTGCATGTAAGCAATAATTGTTGTAAAAAAAATCAAACAAAAACACTAAGACTGCATTTTTAAGCTTTTATTCACCATGAGAATCAAAATTCTCCCTAACTCTTTCTAATTTCGTGCAATATGTGAACTGTGCCACCAGGGGCATTAACATTCTGGACCGTGTATATTCCAACAAAAGGCATGAGCATTACCTCTGCCCCACTTAGGTGCTCGTGTTACTGGCCTGCGTTCCCCTAAGGAGGCAAGCAAAGCCAGCGAGGAGAGTAATTAGGACCTGGCCAGAAGACTCTCTGGCTAAGCTGCAGGACTGCTGTGAATAAACAACATGGGGCTTGCTTGAGCAAGATGATCTCAGTGTTTACACAGAAACAGTAGTGTTTTACATTAAAACCTGCGCTGACACTGTTGCTGTGGAAATGCACATTCAGAAGTTTCTGAACCAGAAATCCCAGATGACCAGAGAGTGTTATATAAATAAAATTGAACTGAATTGAGGTGAGCTGAGAAGATTGTAAACTGAAGAAGGCAGCTCTGAGGGATCTCCACTAAACTGTTTAACATCTCTCTTTCACACCCTAGCATCCCCCTGAACCTAAAAACAGCAGCAGTCATCCCCATCCCCCCCAAAAAAAAAAACTGGTGCAGAGGGACTGTTAAAGCCACAGACCTGTGGCTTTGAAGTCAAAGGCTGGTGCTCCAGCACATTAAAGCCAGCCTTTCTTCCTCTTTGGACTCACATCAGTTTGCATATCGACAGACTAGATTGGCTGCTGATGCCATTTCCACTGCTCTGCACGCTGCCCTAGGACACCTGACACAGAGGCACGGAGAGGACGTTGCTCATTGATTACAGCTCGGCCTTTAATACGATCGTCCCTCAAACACTGCGTGACAAACTGCTCGACCAGGGCCTCCCCCCACACATCAGCAGCAGCTGTGTTTCCTGGGAGTACTCGGGAAAAACACACTCAGCAATGAACTGCTGCTTTCATCGGGCTGCCATCGAGAGCATCCTCACTCAGGGAATCACTGTGAGGTATGCAAGACAGACAAGGAAGCCTTACAGCAGGGGTCATCAACTACATTTGTCCAGGGGCTGGAATTTTTCTCTGCAGACAGTGTGAGGGCCAGATGCTCTCGTAAAGTAAAGTAAAATTAAAGTAAAATCTGTAAAATCTGCAGTTTAGAATCTCCAAATCTGTCTTCAGATCAGTGTGGATTTGCTAATACAAAAATAGCTGCCTGTTGCACATTGGTACGCTCTGTACATTTAGTGGAGTTCATCAGTGCAATTATATACAAAGAACAAATGGTGAGACACAAAAGGGCCTGGTCCATGTGCATGGGATACCAGGCTACAACCACAGCAATAAAGATAAGGGGTGAAGCTAAAGGTCTGCTCAGGAGGCAGATCAAAGGTTCGGCCTTATCAAAGAACAACAAGCGGTCACAGGAACCGGAGGTCACGCTGCAGGAGGCGTGGAGAGTTCAGCTGTCTCTCATTCTTGGGACACGACTTCACTGCTGGATCTTTAGCTGTCACACACACTGTGTGACGAACTGCACAGAAGCAGGTTGTGTGTTTGCTGACATTTGTTGAGCTGTTAGAAACGTTGCATTTAAAATGACCTGCCACAGCACGTTACTCCATTTAGGCCGGCTCCTCTTCAGTAGCTCTCGCAAGACGCTGAAGTACCACAACCACAGCTTACAGACATCTGCACTCATTTCGGCCCACTTTAACCCCTGAGTATAGCTCTGTGAATGATGCATTAATTATATGGTTTTGTCTTTCATCGCTTTGTATGTGCTAAGTCCCGGTGTATCAGACTGGCTTTTATGTGTTTTTGTTCCCTCCATTTAGGCTTGAACCAAGTTTGATGTTTGAAGGCACACACGCACGCACGCACGCACTCAGAAACAATAACGTGATGAGTCATGGCACATTCAAATCAGAGGTGGGCATGCCTCTCCTAGAATTATGTGTTGCATATAAAAAGCATGACTGGAAAAACTTTTGTGCATAAGTACTGAAGCCTTTAGTGAATCAGATCAAACATTCTCCCTTTTGACACACGGTCTCACCCACGGCTCAGTTTAGCATGATGGGGGAAACTTTTTAGGCATACATGGCTCGTTATTAGGACCGAAGTCTGGGCACCCCTGATAATATTCATGATTTTCCTTTATAAATCATTGGTTGTTTGGATCAACAATTCCAGTTAAATCTATCATATAGCAGATGAACACAGTGATATTTGAGAAGTGAAATGAAGTTTATAGGATTTACAGAAAGTGTGCAATAATAATTATTTGCACACTTTCTGTAAATCCTATAAACTTCTCAGACCAATGATTCATAAAGGAAAATCTGCCTTCCGGAATGATCAGTCACTTCAGTCTCACAACAGACTCAGCCACGGGATCCCACTGTTCTGATACCCATATACTGTTATGGAAATCTGAACTAAGTCGATCTAGTGGTGAAACAACAGCACGGAGTGCTGCAGCAGTCTGCGTGGCATTTGACAAAGAATAATAACAAGCATCATTTACAGGAACACGCTTGTCTACCCGCCATGGTCACAGAGTGTAATCACAACATTTTGTTCAAAGGATAACTTGTACAGACGAGTATATTTTGTAATAGAGTATTATATAAAGACAGTAACATGATACTACGAAGCCTTCTGTCTGCAGTGTGTGATTTAGTATTGTCATGCTGGAGCACATGTTGCTCTAAAACCTGTATATACCTTCAATTCAATTCAATTTTCTTTATATAGCACCAAATCACAACAAACAGTCACTTCAATGGGCTTTATATTGTAAAGACCCTACAATAATTAAAGAGAAAACCCAACATTTGAAACGACCCCTATGTGCAAGCGCTTCGCAAGAGTGGGAAGGAAAAACTCCCTTTTAACAGGAAGAAACCTCCAATGGAACCAGGCTCAGGGAGGGGCAGTCACCTGCCACCATGGTGTCTTTCCAGAATTGCTGATTCCAAAGGCACTGGTGCACCCCAACACCATTTTTGAATTGAGCAGTCATAACAAACTGGATGGTCCCTCTCCTCTTTAGTCAAGAGGATGTGGCGTTCGTGATTTTCAAAAAGAATTTCAAATTTCAGTTCATCAGATCGGTTTTCACTGTATCTCAGTCCATTTTAAATGAGACGATGGCAGCATTTCTGGATCATGCTCATATAGGGCTTTGCATGATAGAGCTTTAACCTCGATCTGTGGATGGTACGGTGAACCGTGTTCACATACGGTGACTTCTGGAAGTGTCTCCGAGCTCTCACAGAGATTTCCATGACAGAATCGCACCTGATTTTAATGCCGTGACACCTGAGGCCCGAAAATCACGGGCATCCAGTGTTGATTTCTGGCCTTGTCCCTTCTCAGAGTCTTTGCAAGATAGTGATATTTAAAGCCTTCTGAAATATTCTGAAATGTAGAAAATGTGTAGATGCATTTTTTTTTTTTTTGCAGATTGAACCTCTGCCCATCTTTCCTGCTGAAAAACTCTCCCTCTCTAAGATGCTCTTTTTATGCATGCATGCACACTTCTGACATGCTGGCAAATAATCACATTAGTTGCTCCAGCTGTTTCTTTTTGGTACCACTTACTATCCTGCCATTTATTGCCCATGTTTTTCATGAAATAGTAAAATGTCTCAGTTTAAACATTTGATCTGTTTTACATGTTCCATTGTGGGAAAAAAATATGTACTCAAGTCATTCAAGTCATTCCTGTTTTAGTATTTCATGCAGCATCTCGACTTCTTTGGAATCGGGGTCATAGATCATAAATCAAATGAGAAGCATTGTTTTTGTTTTTTTATCATAGACTTCTATACAGTTTGACTTCTTTTTGCCCTCCTACAAAGACTGCAGCTCTGCACTGGTTTAAGAGGCTAGGATCATCTCGGGCCTTTTACATTTTTACCACAAGATGGCAGACGTGTTTAATGAGTCATTTCCTGTTGTGCAGATGCTGCTTTCAGGGACTCCTGGAAGAATTCAGTTAGTAGAGAACGGATCCTATAACAAAAGATAGCAAAACCTACTATTTACACTCAGCTGCTAATGCAGCTTTCCCAGCTCTAAGCTTAAGAGTGCAGCCTTGGAAGTTGTATTTGACCCTACTTTGACCCGTTTCTGTGCATTTTGCTTTGCACTGCAGCATTTCTGAACCTACAGAAAGCAGCACGGGTCCCTTCAGCTCGACCTTTCATAACATTCATGTGCACCTAAAAAATAAATGGTACTTATAAAAAATACATCTAACAAGAGCTATTAAATGTACCCGTTCTTCGAATTATTCATTTAGTGGCATTGCACTTGGTACATTTGCCCTTTTTTGCGGTGTTGTCAGCCTCACTGAGCTCAGGATGGACATTTTTAAAAAGATTATGTTTAAAACGAGCATAACTTTTCATACTCTCATTATTTCCGTGTTTGTGGTTTCTCCAATGCATTTGAAGGCGGCGCTGGTGAACGACCGACAGTTCACAACCAACAGGCACTAAAATGTGCAAGCAAGCATACCCAGCCATCTCCATATCAATAATACAAATCACAAACGGTGAATCCATCATACATAAATGAAGAGGCGGATTCATACATGAAAAAATCAGAAATTTGTGTTTTTCACATAGTTGAAATATACTTTAGAGGTCAGTTTTACTCTTTTATCTGCTAAATTTACGACCTACACTTTTCTTTATTTTTGATTAGAATTTGCACTTTTAGTGTTTATGTCTATTTTTAATTTATTCTCAGACAAAGGTAGTGGCAGAAAGGTCTTTTAACATAAAAAAGGCGAAACAACTTAAATTTTTATTTGTTAAGTTTAAAGGGAATGCTCTAAAATCTTAACATTGTTGCTTGTGAAGCTTTGAAACCTGCAGCAGCTTTCTGAGCAGGAGGGAAAGGTAAACTTCCTGCAGAGAGAAAAAAAAAAGATGAAGAAACCAGGAAGTCAGAGTGGAAGAGAGCAATAACCTCGAGTGCAGATTGTTCAAATCTCACAACCTCTGCCAGCCGTTATCAACTCATCCTTCCACTTTTCAAACTGTTTGGTTTTAAAGTTGTAAAAGTGAATGGAGTCAACAAAAATGACTCAGTAATGTCGGCTTAACAGTTTTATTATTTCTAAAAAAAACAAGATGATTTTTTTTCTTTTTTAAAACTCAGGTTTGTGCTCTTGTTAGCAAAGGTAAACTCAATATTTCCCCAAATTTCTTAAACTCAGAAGTGCTCCTCCACCCCATGGAGGGGTTTGTGTGTCCCAGCGATCCCAGGGGCTGTGTTGTTATGACAAAAAGCTCAAGTATGACACTCTCTTCACCTCCAGAACATTCTTCACATGCTCTTCCTTTTTTTTTTTTACTCCTTTTCTCTACCTATCTATACTTTAATAGAACAGTTAGAAGCAATGGTTACAACAGCCTGCTCTTTCCCTTTACCAGTCACAGTTCCTACTCTCACCTCCACACTCCTGCCTTTCCATCCCGTGCACTGTCTCCGAACACGCCTCCTCTTTCCTCTTCTTTTGTCTTTGGTCAGCACCCTGCTGGCCCACAGCATCACAGGCAGTTGTTGTTAACTCAGGGCCCGATCACTATATATTAACACGAATAGCTAAAGTACTAACATAAGAGCCATTTGGTATCAACTTTATTAATTGCTTGACAGTGTAACCATCATAAAAACTGCTGTCATTCCCAATCACTTCCACTTTGTTATAATCCCACTAACAGTTGACTGTGGGATATTTAGTAGTGAGGAAACTTCATGACTGGCCTTGTTGCACAGG
Source organism: Pterophyllum scalare (assembly GCA_024447675.2). Lineage (NCBI taxonomy): Eukaryota > Metazoa > Chordata > Actinopteri > Cichliformes > Cichlidae > Pterophyllum > Pterophyllum scalare. The sequence goes on from JAMQGT020014543.1 coordinate 9,161, forward strand.
TGTCATCCTATCACGGTACCATGCTGGAATTCACTGAGCTCCTGAGAGCGACCCATTCTTTCACAGATGTTTGTGGATGCAGTCTGCATGCCTAGCTGCTCGGTTTATACACCTGTGGACCTGAAAGTGACTGAAATTTTCTATTGATTGCAAAATTTTTGTAATTTGTAGAGGTTTATGGTAGTTTATGGTTAAAGAGGCATAAACTACTACAGTTCTAGGCAGTTTAAAAACTAAGGAGCCTGGTGTGCTGCTTGCCGTTAGCCTAGCGTAAACGGTGCAGGACCTTTACAAGTAAAATGTTTGCTAAGGTTACTGACCTTCTCAGCAGCATAAACCGAGAGGTCATTTACCTCCAAACAAAACAATCCAATCCCCCCTCTTTTAGCAAAGGCTTAAACTGTTCAATAACAGCACATGAAGCATACTGGACTGCTGGAAGGATACCGGACTGCTGGTTTCATCTGACTTGGACCTATGATACACCTCAATCACAGATAAGAAGGATAACAGATTAGTAAGTTTCTGATTTGTGCAATAATAAAAATAGATGCACGCTCACACGGGATTTCAGTTTTGGTTGAACGTAATGTTTTCTTTTCCTAGATGAGTCGACATGCCAACGGGATCGGTGAAACTGCAAAGTATGAAAAGACTAGGACAGGAAAACCACAGCTATGAGGTGTCAGATGAAGGTAATGCACTTTTGCTTAGCGTGGAGAGTTTGTTGAGAAAAAATACTGATTTAGCAATAATCAACAATGAAAATATGTTGAATTTAATTTTGTAAAAAAAATATTGAACTTTGAATGGCAGTTATTATATTTATATTTTATATTTATTTACCTGTTGTCTTGCAGAACCAGCTGGCTCCTATATGTGAGTGTAATATGTGCCAGTGT
>JAMQGT020014544.1:0-100013 GCA_024447675.2 Pterophyllum scalare
GTGTTATGTTGGTTTGTTCTTTCGTTCAGTTACGTATTGCTGTTTAATATCTCGTTTTGTGAATTTGATCGCTGTTCACTTTGATTGCCTTAACACTGTGAGGTAATTTGAGATGTGCCCACTTTAGGACGAGTTCAGGAGGCGTCTTTAATCGGTGAAATTAATTTCTGCTTAAATGAAGTACTTCCATTAGTACACCACTAGTACACATTACTGCACAGTATCTGTGCGCTTTTGTAATACATGAACAATTCAGCTTTTTAGATGCTTGTCAGACGGGCATGTCCAGGCTTTCATTGTGAATGATGACAGATAGGCTCTCTTTATTTTTTCTTTCTGCATCATCAGTGGCGCCGTCTGTAATCTCAACAGTTCCCTGGATGGCACTTGAGTGTTTTCCATTCTACTGTACTTTCAAAAGCTTTACACCAAATCAGCCCCCTGTTTTGGTTGCTGAAGAAATCAGTCCAAAATCACTGTTTAGTCTTTAGATCAGTATGGAAGTAAGAATCCGCTGGCGTCTGTACTCACGGATCTGTTAGAAAATGAAAACTGATGCTGAACCTGTTGATGCCAGACTTGGAAAACCTGACTGAGACTTCCTCCAAAAACCCATAGTCAGTGTTTTTGTTTTAACACAGTACGTCTCACGATTGTGTAACTCTAGCCAGACTCGAACTCACGCTGACTGTCAATCAGTCTGGGAGAAGATTTTCTTTTGAGGGGAGACAGAGGGTAAGAATATATACAATCACACGTCATTGTAGAGAAATTTTGGCCCACTTTTCTTTACACCATTGCTTCGGTTCATTGAGGTGTGTTGTTGTTGTTGTTGTTGTTGTTGTTTATGCACAGCTCTCGTAAGGTCCTGCCACAGTGTTTCAGTCGGGTAGAGGTCTGGACTTTGACTGGGCAACACATTGATTTTCTGTTGCAGATTTGCTGGTGTGTTTGGTATTATTGTCCTGTTGCATGACTCAATTTGGGCGGTGCTTTATTGCTAAAAATCTCCACTTTGGTCTCATCTGGCCACCGGACATTGTTTTGATTTCTTCAGGCGCAGCTTAAGCTGTGTTGCCATGTTCTTTAGAGGGAGAAGATGCTTTCTTCTGACAACCCTTCGTAACAAGCCATACTTATTCAATCTTTTTCTGATTTTACTGTCAAACTTAAATGTTGAACATGCTAACTGAGGCCTGCATTCTCAGTGTCCCTTTCTGCACATATTCACTTGTTTTTTTTATTATTATTGTTTATATTTGCCATGTGCAGGCTTTCAATACTGTTTACCTTCAATGTGCAGAAACTTCCTGAGTGGAAACAATGTTTATCTGACTGTGGAGGGTGTATGATAATCCTTCTATGATCTAAAAAAAATACAAAAAAAGTATATATATATAATGATAATTAGTTTTTAACTGGCTTGCTGATTACTTTTGCTTCTTTGTGGTTTGAGGGTATTTGAGCTTTTTGTCCAAATGGTTCAAATTCCTACCCCGTCTGTCTACGCTTTCCATATTTAACTGATAATGTTTGATTCAAAAGGCTCCATTTGTTGCCGACAATTTAACCAACTATATTTATATCCTGAAGTAGAATAAGGTAATTCACCAAAATTTGTCAGAATATCTAATGAAATTTGGTGAACTGAAGTTCTAAATTATAGGAAAAATAAATGTTATGGTTTGGGCTTCAGTGCTATGAGCCCAAACCATAAAAAAGAGCCCCCCATCCATATTTGCACAGACAATGGAAACAATGCAAAACTATGGCCCATATTGGGGATTCTAGCTTCATAAGAAAGAGTTATGCAGCTGACACCTCCCATGTAACTTATACCTGCCCGGCCCAGCCAACGTCCTGAGCACTTCTGAGATGTTGTAATGTCAAAGATTTATGTTTCAAAACGTAGTTCAGGATTTACTGTAGTTGGGCGACAGGGTATCTTTAGTGCTTTTTTTTTTTTTTTAACATTATGCAATTTCCTGTAGCTTCAACAGGTGTAAGATCACCATGACAGCATCAGGCAGATTAAGAAATATACTATAATCACCTGTATTTCCACAACCTCTAGAGATTTCTATCAGTCTAGTTTATTTTTCCTCTGGTAAACCTGATGGTAAACGATCTGAGGATGCAGCAGATGACTCGGTTCCGACTCTTCGTGGGCTTCAATGGAAAGAGCCACTGTTTAATTTGTTTATGAAAGGCAAACAGGTTCAAGTTCCTCATTCCTAAAGGTTTAGCTTCACCATTGTCATGTAGCCAGTAATCACAGAGCTCATCCTTTGCACCCCCACCCCCCACTGAATAACAAAGGCTGTGATCATGTTAAAGTTACACGTGTAGCCATAAAACCTACAAATAATTGCCTGCACTTGTTTACCACTTCTTTGATCAGTTTGTAGCAGATGGTAATTATTGTATAATGTTGTGGCACATCTTAGAATAGCCCTCAAGCATTTACTTTGAAACTTGCTATCAGCAGACTCCTTTCATTAATCTTGATTGTAGAGGGAAAAACATACTTGGACTCCCCAGCCTAAGTATTAGCTCCGGTGTGTGCTTTTATTTGCACGCATGTTTGCATTGTTTTCTTGCAGGTGGTCATAAAGTAAATAACTCACATTTACATACAGTATGTGTTGTGGTACAATAAAGCATTCTTCCGTTGTCGAGGTATAAAATTAATTCATGGCATCTCTGCAACCTGTGTGTGCACGAGTTAATGAGATTTTTTCCTCACAAACTGATGGCATTTCCAATTAATTATGTCTGCGAGTCGAGGTAGGTGCGGTGTGTAGCTGTGACATCTTCTGGTGTGGTTGCAGAAGTGTATCCCTAATTAAGGGCTCCACGCTGATGATCTTGTTCTCATCTGAAATGCCACGCATACACAATATGCTTCTCAGTGACATCATTTTATTGTGCTGTCAAGTTGTGCTCTATGCTAAAACCTTCCAGCACATCAAGAATTTTAGTTGTTACACAGAGGAAACATCTGAACAAAGGACAGAACACTACGCCAAGGCAGGAAGCATGAATCAGAGGAGCAGCGTGGCTGAGAATGCCTTCATTATGTTTCCTTTCCATTTTTCTCTGGAATCAAACAGATAACTTTATTTTGCTAAGAAGCTAGTACACATACAATTGGTCAAAACAAAAGAAGTGTATATGAGTGTATATGAGACAACAGAAGCCTTCCTGACAGAAAGCACTGCAGATGACCTCAATAATGCAGGAAAGAGAGTGCCTGCGATATTTCCTGTACCACAGTACAAAATGTGCCTCTCAAGTCCTCCCAACAAAGAAATTCATATGGAAAGAGCTAAGTGTTCAAAATCTGCCACAAGCTACTGATCCCATGCTCTGAAGCCGTCTTTCTGCACTCAGTTTCTGTGAACTGTGCAAACAAGGATGTGAAATTACTCCAGCTTGTTCACAGCTAAGCTACAAAATAAGTCAGTTTATTGTCCTATTTTGAGGAAGTGTCCATTTAGAAATCAACGGAAGTTGGAAATTCCTCACTGTAAGTTAAATTTCTGTAAGTAAATTGTCCAAAGTGCAAAAGCTCTCCCCCACGGCTCAGTCTTTGGTTTGCTCTGTTGCTTTTTTTTTTTTTTTTTTTTTTATATAGATGACATTTCTCTCCTTTATGTAATGTGAGTCTTTATGTTGATGATACTGTTGTGGAATGAACCACGACTACAGTTCATTTTGAACTACGGTACTCTTCACTATGTCCTGTGTACTTAGGCTGGATGACAATTTCTGTCTAAAAGATTTGCAGGAATGGACAACGGGATTTATTTATTTATTTACAGCCAAAGAAAAATATGGTTTTCACAAGACTCTATGGAGCCCTGTGAAAAAGCTCACAATTCAAAAGCTTGTAGCAACATGGCCCAATTATGGCCAAGCCTTAGCTATCACATTTAACTCTATAATACTATTAGATTTATATATTATTATATGTATACAGAGGAGTTCATAGTTAACTCAATGGCTGCAAGGTGCCCAGGTCCCACAGTTGCAAAAAAAAAGGAAAAAGAAAAAAAAAAAGCCCAAACCATCACTTCTCTGCCACTGCAAATGAAAGTTGATGTGAGGTGTTTGTGCTGATATCCTGTGTTCGGTTTTTGACAGATGCGACTCTGTGCATCACGGCCAAAACACTCCACTTTGGTCTCGTCTGTCCAAAGGACATCGTTTCCGAACTCTTGTGGTTTGTTCAGATACAACTTTGCACAGAGAGGCTTTCTCCTGTCGACCCTTCCAAACCAGCTGTACTTGTTCAGTCTTTTTTTTTATTTTTTTTTTAGTTTTATTAACATTAAGTTTAAAATTGAACATGCTAACTGGGCTCCGTTGAGATGGAGCTCTTGTATTGCACAGGCTGACCCTGGGTGATTTTACTGGGATGTCCACTCCTGAGAAAATCAAAAGCTTTCCTGAATGTTGAATGTTTCTTGAACTGTAGGATAATGGACTTCAAATTGTTTGGAAATTGCCTTATAACCCTTCCCAGATTGAAGGGCAGTGCCAATTGCCCTTTTGAGATCATTGCTGATGTCCTTCCTCTTTGTGTTATACACCTGAATGGTCCAGACCAGCAAACGTCTACTTTTACCGAGGGCTTTGCACTTGCTGTTGATCAGTTAATCAAGTGCATTTTCCCAGGACTGATTCATAGAGTCACTAGGCTTTTACTGTTTCTTTTACCTCCTTAACCAGCTTCATAGCTATCAAGACAAAACCTCACTATGGCAGAACAATCATTTCTAGAGCCAACTAAATTATAACCATAACCGATAGTGATGTTTAATACCTATCTTCCAAAACTGCAGAACAACATTCCTCATGGTATTACAGGAATCAAGCTCAATAAGGATCATTAAAACTCAAAACCGTATCCATTTCCTTCAGCTTTAGTTAGCATTTTAATTTCGGGCTTTGCTATTAATTTACTTGTGGCTTTAATTTTCACAAAAAAGTCATAAAAAGTGGGAATACAAAAATATTTAAAACTCTCACGTCTAACCCTGAGGAAATTAAGTCCATTAAGACTTTGGCTACCTGGTGTGGGGTCAGAATGCAACCCTAGACCTAACGCTAACACGGCAGTGCGTGTATGTGGGCCAAGGATTTGTAGCTTGTTTTGGTATGTTTGCATGAAGGGATCTCTGGGGGAGCTGGAAAAAGTTCACATTAAGCAAACTGCAATGTCCGCCCAACCTTCGCGCTGTGTGATCTAACTGTAATAAGCACAGCATCGGTCTACCACCATCCTCCCCTGCCCTAAAGTAATTCTCCCTCTCCTCCACTTCTCTCTCTCCTGTAGTATCTCTTCATCTTTCAATAGGCTCCAACCAGCTCTTGCATATGCTTCCATCACACCCTGATTCAGAGGGCTAATCTGTTTAGTGCAGCGAGATGAAGACTGGCAGACTCTTTATGAGATTTCATCACGCCTAAGTTGACATCCAAAATGTTTTGCTGTAAAGTAGCATCTGTATATGCATAATTGTAATGCGGCATGCTGTGTGTCAACAGATTTCAGAAAGGGTAAAGGCAAAGGTTTTTTGTGGCACATGCATCAATCTGATTCACAGTAATTCATAGTGTCAGGGAGTTATTGCTGTGATCAGGTCCTATGAAAACTTTTAATCTTCCAAGGACTTCGAAGGACCATGCTTTCTGAACATGTGAAAGCATGCAGGATGTACTTAACATATCCTACTTATAGTTTATATCATACCTTTATTCATAGCAACTTAAAATCTCTGAGTGCAGAGTTTGTAAACAAAGTTAACTGTTTTAGTCATCAGACTTCTGGCTTCATCCCACTGCAGTGAGCTGTTTGTGTTTTATTTGTTTATTTTATGAAGTTTATTTTTAGTTGTGGATCACTTCATAAATAAGCTTTGATCAGAACATGGAGAGGGCCTCTAAACTAAAAGTCAATGAAAGAGAAATAAGCTGCTTGTTGAGAGATGAAGAGTTTCATCACTGAACCAAAATTCAGAACTGATATGAGGAGGGTTAAAACTGCCTTTAGAGCATTCCTAGAGTGAACCAGTGCTTGGACCAAATGATAGAGACTTTGGAGTTCAAGCCAAATTAACAAGAATCCAGTGTGGTTATTATTATTATTATTATCTAATGCACGAGTTAGCTCTTACAATGAAACCAAACCCTGTAAAACAGAAAACTCTGTAAAGCAGTGGTACGCTCTCAACGTCAGTCTGTGATGTGCACGACTTATTATGAATGTTGCATTTACAGCACAGTAAAAAAACAATTTCTTTATACACTGCTCAAAAAGATTAGAGAAACACTTTTTAATGTGAGTGTTGCATCAAGTCAGTTAAACTTCTGCGATATTGATGTGGTCAGTAAGGATCAGAGGGGGTTGTTAATCAGTTTCAGCTGCTTTGGTGTTCATGAAATTACCAACAGGTGCACTAGAGGGGCAACAATGAGACACCCCCCAAACAGGAATGGGTTTACAGGTTGACCCTACAGTTTCCCCTCCTCATCTTTTCTGTGTTTTCACTAGTTCTGCTTGTGGCTAGGGTCAGGGTCACTGTTGGTAGCATGAGGCCATACCTGGACCCTACAGAGGCTGCACAGGTAGTCCAGCTCCTCCAGGATGGCACATCAATACGTGCCATTGGCAGAAGGTTTGCTCTGTCTCCCAGCACAGTCTCAGAGCATGGAGGAGACTCCAGGAGACAGGCAGTTACTCTAGGAGAGCTGGACAGGGCCGTAGAAGGTCCTTAACCCATCAGCAGGACCGGGATCTGCTCCTTTGTGCAGGAGGAACAGGATGAGCACTGCAGAGCTACAGAATGACCTCCAGCAGCCACCGGTGTGAATGTCTCTGACCAAACAATCAGAAACAGACTTCATGGGACGGCCTGAGGGCCTGATATCCTATCATGGGCCCTGTGCTCACTGATGTTGTAATAACTAGTGCTGCCCTGTGCTCACTGACCGGCACCATGAAGCCTGATTGAGTATTCTATGGCAAATGTCAGAGTTGGCAGGTTTCATCACTGGCACCCTGTGCTTTTCACAGATAATAGTAGATTCACTCTGAGCACATGTGACTGAGGTGAAAGTGTCTGGAGAAGCCGTGAAGAGCATTATGCTGCCTGTAACATCATTCAGCATGAACAGGCTGTTGGTGGGTCAGTGATGGTCTGGGGAGGCATATCCATGGTAGGACGACACAGACCTTTACAGGCTAGGCAACGGCACCCTGACTGCCATTAGTGATGCCCTGGTCCAGATCTGGGAGGACACCAGCAGTCATCTCATTAGGAGGCCTGACATTGTCAGACATGCATACAAGCAAGTGGGGGGCCTTACAAACTCCTGAGTACCCTTTTGAGTTGCTGCAGTGAATTTTTGGTAACATGGACTAGCCTGCCGCATCATTTTTTCATTTGGATTATTGGGGTGTCTTTGAATTCAGCCTCTGTAGATTGATCATTTTCATTTCCATCAAATGATGTGCCATCCTTTCATTCCTAATACATTACCTAGCCCATATCAGTATAGATATATTGCATGATTTATTTTCCTCATTGCGATCTGATGTGTTTTCAGATGTGATGTGTATAAATCGGTGCAGTGATTTGTTGAAATGTGCGCTCATACATGGAAATATAGTATATGAGGCAAAAGCAGAATTAACCTGAACTCTCTTGGCAGCTTTCTTGTCATTTCTTTAAGCAGTCCTCAGGAAAAGTTCTCAAGGCTTCTTGAAGGACACTCAAAGTTCTTCTTTGGATGTTTCTGCTTTTTGTTCCATTGTCTGTCAGAATGATCCCACACGGCTTCAGTAACGCTGAGGTCCGGGCTCTGGGGAGGCCAGTCCGTGACTGATGGTGTTCCACTGTGTGTTTTTCTATCCCGTATGTTTTTACTGCATTGGCAGTGTGTTGGCCATCACTCACAAACAAAGCCTCTGCCAATCAGTGACTTTCCAGATTGCACTGCATGGTGGATTAAAATCTGACGGTACCTTTCTGTGTTCATAATTCCATCAATTTAGACAAAATCTCCAACACCACTGCTGAAATGCAGCCCCAAACCATGCAAAACGATTCCTCTGTCACAAATCAAAACATGCCACATCTGGGATTCTATGTTTTTCTTCCTAACAGCAAATCACTTAAAAATATCAAGATTTCTTCCAAACATTTACCTTCCTGACCTGGAGGTTGAACAGTTGATTAGTGTCGTTTTTTTTTTTTTTTTAACCAACATTCACCCAAAAGGAGGATATCCTGTAGCAGGGGACTTATTCTGAGCTGATGTCTCTCAGTGATGGGCCAGATGTTGCTTTAGTTATGGAAATGATTGATAATCACCACATACACAAATGCAAATAAGCCACATCTGTAAGGGTAATGTTCTCTCAGTCGTTTATTTAGTAGAGCAACACTGATTTCCCAAGTTTATGGAAATCTATGACAACACCAAAGCTGCCAACAAATTTTATTAGATTTGACTATATGTTAAATTATTTTACATCAAAAACAAACTCTATCAATGGAGATGAGTTATCAATACACACATGCACAAAATAAATGGTGCAATGTCTGTAAAAGTAGTATCACAAATAGCAGTTAACAAAGCTAGTTTTCCATAGTTTTGGGTGTTTTATGTGATTTATTCACAGTATTAAGAGTTAAGATACTAGATAAAATCACCAAAAATAAATGTATTTTTAAAATTGTGTGAAAAGATAAAGACACATTCCACACTGTTGGAGTAGCCCCTCTGTTCGAAGCAATCGTGTGTTTGGACTGAAACACACCCACTTCAGAAAAGCTTGCATTTCTGTTGAAAGGAAAAAGGTGGATGCAAGAAGAGAAACTCGCATGCAGCTTTGCTTGTGTGTCCCGGACGTTGCTGGGATTCTTATTTGTGTTTGTGCCAGAATCCACACTGATAGCAGTAAAGTGAGGACCCATTTTCCAAAATATTTTCATGTTTTCAAGATTGTTTCCTTAGAAAATGTTCTTGTACACATGAAAAATACAAAACTGTCGGTCTTGTGTGGTGGCACATTTTTGATCTATTTTAATAAAAACAATGTAACCAGTGGTTTGAGGGCAGTCATTCCTTTCTCCCCAGGGGGATCATTGATCTGTAGAATTGATATTTGGAATGAGTGCATTAGGGATTTGTGTGTGTGTGTGTGTGTGCGTGTGTGTGTGTCTGTGTGTGTGTGTGTGTGTGTGTGTGTTCCTTGTTCCTGGAAAGTTCTGTGATTCATAAATGTAGACATGGAATTCTAATTGTGACTGTGGCCTTTTCAAAACAAAAATGTCTCTCAGCAAAATTAGTCTGTGAGAACCAGCAGTGAGAGACTTTTCATCTCAGTTGAATATTAAAATGTTGAACCATTATTAATCATTTGGAGCTGACCTTGTGGGTATTCCTGCTTGGCTCCCATTGGCTGACGTTTATTTCTCAAGTTACTTGTTTTACACTCCCTTCCCATTACTTTGAATGTCTCCATTACTCTCCCTCTACTGCCATTGCATTTTTCCATCTATCTTTCACTCCCTACTTTGCTAGCTAGGTTGTGTATGAGAACATTTTATGAGGTTAAAAGGTCGCATGCAGGGTGCTGCAGTCTGCCTAGACATCATTTCTCTTCTTCCCAATTGCCTGAGGCACCATCTATCAATGCCGCCTCCAGGAGCCCCTAATGTCTAAAGCACCTGAGTGCGAATGTTCTTCTCTCACACACGCACACACGGCTTCAACATCACAAACAATCTCCTGATAATTTCCCTACCACTGTTGGGGACCACACTTGTCTGGCCTTCAAAGCTGCTGGAAACCCCTTCACCTTGTTTTCCTGCCATATAACCACTATATATGGTGTTTGTTAACACCACTTCTGACTGCTATATGAGTCTTCAATGGGCTCGCATTCACCTCAACAGAAGTTTAAACTTGTTTATAAACTTTTCAAGGAATGGCAACGTCGGACATACCCCTTTAGCCAGGACTGAAATATCAGAAAGGCGCGATTCATCTTTTCTAAAGCAACAGCGACAATGTTGGTATTTATACACTGAAACGCCTCAGCTTCTCAACTTGATGAACTTTAACTACATTTGTTTTTTTGGTTTGTTTTTTAGTGTTTCATGAAATATTCTGTTGATGATCTACCAATTTTTCATCACTTTAAGTAATTATCTGCATGGCTTCATCAGTCTCCCACGCTGTTGCTCTGGCCCACTCTACTTTACAGTGTTGCTTTAGTTCAATGAGGTTTACAGGAATTTGTTTATGCGCGGCTCTTTTACGGTCTTGCTACAATCAGGTTTCTATTAGGTTGAGGTCTGGACTTTGACTGGGCTATTGTAATACCTCGATTAGCTTTGCAGCTGCGCTTGGGATCATTGGCTTGTTACCTGATCGAGTTTGGGCCAAGCACGAGCTGTCAGACACACATCTGAACACTTTGGCATACAGAGGAGTTCATGGTTGTGCTGATATGCTGTGTTTGGTCTTTGCTAAGCATGGCATTGTGCGTTACGGCCGTTCGTCTCTACTTTGATCTCGTCTGTCCAAAGGACACTGTTCCAGGAGTCATGTGGTTTGTTCAGATGCATCTTTGCAAACTTGTGCTATGCTGTCATTTTGTTTTTATAGAGAAGAGATTTTCTACTAGCAACCCTTCCAAACACATACAAACAACACATGAACACTGTTCACTCTTTTTCTAGTTGCATTGTCATGAACTTTAACATTTAACATGCCGAGGCCTGCCGTCTGAGATGTAGCTCTTGGGCCTTTTGCAGTTTCTCTGAGCATTGCACCGTCTAACCCTGTGGGTGAATTTCAAAAATCCAGTGTTTGTCTTTTCTTGGTAGGTTTTCCAAATAGTTTTAAAAAGTGAGTCTAGCATCCAGCCAGAGTCCTAAGTACTTAGAACAATCAACATTTTAAATTTTATGACCATGAAAGGTTTGAATATGAACTGTAGGCTGAATAACTTATTATAACTTATCGTAGCTTAATCTCTGTACTGTATATTTTGTAATATTGTGTTATAGTGTTTATACTTATTTGTTTTTATGTAAGCACCAAGTACTGCAGCAATGTCCTAATGCTGTGAACCTGTTCACCCATATGGCAGTAAAACCTTCTGATTCTGATCATTTTAGGTGACCTGGGAAATATCATGCACATGTTTTAAGCTCTGATAAAACTAAGTTTATGTGTGATAAGAGACTTCTGAAAGGTATCAAAGTAGACTGTAGATTTGTAATGGCTAGCATGGTATGGGACTTTTGACTGGATGGACTTTACTGGTTCTCTTAAATGGAAGTCTACTCACAAAATGATACAGAACGAGAGGTATATGCATAGGTATATGAATTCCATCAAGTCAGGCTTAAAGAACAAACAAGCACACCTCTATTTCACACAGAGTTAGAGTATTCTACCATTACCTGTCCATACCAAGGGTAACTGCCATACGCTTGAAGCAAATTTATAATATTTGAAAACTAGGCTAATCATTGATTATCCTATTTTTTAATTCTCTGTGAAATTGAACAATCCTTCTTTTCCACATGCATAAATCATTTTCAAGTTGGCAACAATTCACTGAATTAGAAAGAGGATTATGCACTCTGATCATGGGCAATACACAGTATTTATAAATGGATGACTCATTATTGATTTATTGAGATTGAGTGATGCAGTGATGGCCTGGCTTTTCCAATAAGAGTCTCCCAGCAGTCAAATCATTCTATATAAAAATTCTTTATAATTCTATATAAAAAAAACACATGCTATACTTTACAGTTCATTTTCCAAAGTTCTTGCAAATAAAACAACTAGCAGTACAAAGTATAGTTGAAAATATTACTTTCCAATATACATATACACTGTTTGGCTGAAGCCCTTTAATAAAAAGCAGCAGAATTGTGTTAAGGCCTCAGAGAACAAATTCCATTTTAAACAGTGTTTCAGTTTCATCCTCAGCAACATACTCTGTTTTAATTTGATGGATCACTCGATCCTTTTATTTGTTCAGTTAAGGTGACACTGCAAGGGCAATGTTAAACATGTCCCTGGAGTATACACTAGTCATCAAATTGGGGGGATTACAGCAGAGTAAGCTATTTTAGAGAGCTGCATGATGGGATAGGGGAAAAAGGACAGTGCTGGGGGGTGAAAAAATTAAAAAGGACACTGGGCATCTGGTCAGTAAGGGACAGTATGATTATTACTACCAGATTATTATAATATTATTTAAAAATGATTTATGATTTAAAATGTAACAATAATATTTGAGATCAGTTACTTTATTTTGCTTATATGGAATTAAAATATGAATGTGCACTGTAAAAATGTAGAATTTATGAAGAACTAAGAAATAAATAAGCCTACTAAGGGGGAAGTTAGGCTTTGATCATACAGGCCTAGCGACCAGTTGACGACCCCTTGGTAACCTCCAATCACTAGGGAAAAATGCGTATTCTTCCAACCAGTTGACAAGCGGTTGCTGGAGGTTACTGGTTGTCACCAGGTGAAATCAGTCGCATACAGGGTGCTGTACCAAAGACCTCCTTCTGACTGGTTGCTAACATATAGCTGTGGTTGCAGATAGTTTGCATGGAAGATGGTGACTCACCTTAATAAACACTGGCCGTTCACTCTCTGAGCATTTGAAAAACTGTGATGCAAACCTTCAAAATAAAAGTCAAGCTCCTTTTGAAATGTGTTGGTATGCAGCAATGAGACACAATTTTTCAGGTCTATGTTTCCAAGTTTGTGCCATACTTTTTACAGTTTCACAACCACTTAGCGAGTAGTTTGCAAGTTTTTGCAGACAACTCAGTGTCTTCCATGCAAACTGCATGCAACTGTGTCAACCTGCTAGTGACCAATGAAACCACAAAAAGGTTTTCGATGCAACAATGTAAATCTTTTTGCGACTATTTACACTCTGACTGCCAGCAACCTCTAGCAACCACTCGCAGCCAGTAGCAGAACATGCATGTCTTCTTCATGGCCAGTGGTTGTAAGATGGTTGGCAGCCGGGCCCTAGGCCTGTGACTAAGGCCTTAATTCTGTCAAATCAGTTTAAGAAGTTTGACTATTTTAAGTTGAATTTGATTTAACAAATCTGTGAAGCTGTCTTTTTTTTTTTTTTTTAGTTTACCTCAAAACTGAGAGACAGCATTTAAAATGATTACACTGAATAAAATGTTCATTTGGGGAGCCATGGGAGTGGAGCGACAATGCAAGAGCTTGTGTTTTTATTTTATACACATTTAAACAGAATGAGATTTTTTATGAGTTGTCAGTTCCAAAATTGAGTTCTCTCTGCTCTTAGAAAGCCTACGCACTATAGTGTTTGCTCAGCTGCATTCAACAACATTAAGATGTACTTAACAACATTGAGATTTTCATCAGAAAGAAGACATTAGCTTCCACCACCACCCCACCCCCATCTACTTAGTGAACATTGCTTATGAAGAACAATGCAAAGATAATGAACCATTGCAATGCAGAATGAACTAGTGACCAGCTAAAGAGCCATTAGCTGGTCACTGAGCCACCACAAGTTGGTGCCATGAGCAACAATGTAATAAATTTGTTTTGAAAGGATCTTATATTATGAGGATGTGATTGCTTGCCACTAGTGATTTCCAGTAAGTTATAATTCCCTTCTTATCAGAAAGTCTTTTTTTGGTCTCATTTTTGCAGTATGTGATATTTCTTTCTGTCTTTCTTTCTTTCTGTCTTTCTTTCTTTCTGTCTTTCTTTCTGTCTGTCTGTCTGTCTTTCTTTTTTAAGCAAAACAGAGTTCTTCCCTTTCTCTGCGTCAATAATTCTTGTACAGTCGTTAATTTGGATATTTAGATATGTTTGTTTGGGCACTCACCAGTTGGTTCTTGTGTGAGAATGTCTTGCTGTTGACTGTTAGCTCTACTATTATCAATATTATCATTTTAATACGTTTTTGTTTAACTCAGCTGGAGGGTTTTTAAAATTGATTCAGTCTTGTGAAAACTTAAAACAGAATGTCATTTGCTGTATAACTCCAAAGCCAGATGGTATTTGCTTTTGCTGATGCATCAGTAAACACTCGAAGCAAGTTAAGCCCCTGATAAGGGAATTAAAAAGAAATGCTGTTTTTTTATTTTAACTATTAACTATTAATGATTGCTCTTCCTTGTGTTATTTGCAACTTCAGTCTCATTTAAACAAAGAACCATCAATAACAGCAACACAGATCTAAAATTATCTGTTCAGTAGCCAAGCATATGTCTTAGTGAATTACAAGAAACTTTTTGAAAAACATACAACTTTAATTGTCCTCGTCTCTTTTAACCACACTACGCTTTACTTTTCATGTAGGGCTTTTTCACCCTTCCTCCTCTTTTCTAGTAATTTTGCCTGACAATGTCAGGGCATGCTCCTAATGAGATGACATATGGTGCAGTGGGGGCTCTCCTCCCAGATCTGGACCATAACTGAGCTCCTGGACAGCCTGAGGTGCAACACGCTGGCATTGCATTGACTGAAACATAATGGTCCCAGAGGTGTTCTGTTGAATTTAGGTCAGGTGAGGATGGGGGGCCAGTCAATGGTACTTCACTCTCCAGTAGCTGCCTGCCAACTCTCACCACATGAGGCCGGGCATTGTCGTGCACCGGGAGGAACCCAGGACCCACTGCACCAGTGTAGGATCTGATAACGGGTCCAAGGACTTCATCCTGATGCCTGATGGCAGTCAGGGTGTCGTTGCCTAGCCTGTAGAGGTCCACGTGTCCCTCCATGAATACGCATCCCAAGACCATCACTGACCCACCAAACTGGTCATGCTAAACGATGTTACTGGCAGCATAACGTTCTCCACAGCTTCTCCAGACTCTTTCACATTTGTCACATGTGCTCAGGGTGAACCTGCTCTCATCTGTGAAAACACGAGGCACCAGTGGTGGACCTGCCAACTTTGGTATTCTATGGCAAATGCCAATCAGGGTCCACTAGAGGACATCGGGCTGCAGGCCACCCTCATGAAGCCTGTTTCTGATTTTTTTTTTTTTCTGGTCAGAGACATTGACACCAGTGGCTGCTCATCCTGTGCTTGTCCTGTTCCTCCTTGCACAAAGGAGCAAATACTGATCCTGCTGATGGGTTAAGGACCTTCTACGGCCCTCTCCAGCTCTCCTAGAGTAACTGCCTGTCACCAGGAATCTCCTTTATGCTCCTAAGACTGTGCTGGGAAACAGAGCAAACTCAGCAATGGCACGTATTGATGTACCATCCTGGAGGAGTTTGACTACCAGTGCAACCTCGGTAGGGTCCAGGCATCACCTCATACTACAAGTGACCCTTACCAAATGTAAAACTAGTGAAAAACAGAGAAGATGAAGAGGGGCAAAAAGGTCAGTGGACTCCACCTGTAAAACCATTCATGAGGATGATGCTTAACATTCAAAATGACAAAACATGTTCATCGATGGAGCTCAGTCAGGTTGGCTCTGAGCAACATGTTTGCCTTGTTGTCAGTTGAATCAGTAAGACCATGGGAATTACGTACAGATTCAAGGCAACTACTTTTTATCAGAATAGCAGAACGACTTCCTGGAGAGACTAAACTCAAATCCAGTTCGTGCAGGTTTATACACATTCCCTGTTGCTGGATATTAAGGCAATGTAATCAAGCATTTATCCTTGTGCTCACGAGTCTGCCATTCATGTGCTGGATTCATTTAAGCATAAGGTATTGACAGGAAAGCGTCCATGCATGTTGATTGTTATAGTTTTAGCTACACTCTTTGCATCAACTAATTACATTTTAAAATCAGAGCAGGTATTATGCTGTGAAACTGATGTCATTATACTAGTTTCTAATAGAAAGAGCTGATTTATTTTAACCGATTATAGATTATAGTTTCAGTGTAAACGAGCATGTTATTACAAAAATATGTAAGAGACTTTCAAGGTTTCTCATATTTTCTGATGAAGCAGAGCGGTAAGTTTGGTTTTCTTTTTCAGGTGGTAAGTTTGTTTGAAGCCTATAATATAAGCTCACATTTTTAAACTGCAGTTTGTCCACTTACCTTTGGCAGAGAGAGAAAGAGATATCAGCCTCGTAGGCTGTTAAGTGACCACATTTCTAGAAGTCCAATTGGTTGCATCGACTTTTAATATTTGCTCTGTGATAGTGACTTATCGCGCCAGATTGGACCCTGCACAGTGTAGATCCCTCAGGAACCTGTCGGACGCAAACATGTGCATGGATCTTGGTTTACTGTTAAGGAAGAACTTTGTTCCCATGGATACTGGTTCAAAAATTCTTGGTATCATCTCCACAGCCTGTCAATCAGTGGCTGATACTCTGTTTGGATGAGGAGCTGGGACCTTAGGCAGCTAAACCAAGAGAGAGCGAGAGAGAAACTAGAAACTGATGGAACTGAAACTATGAAAAATGATGTAGCAACAGCTGCAGCAGTTAAAAGTATTCACAGGCGTGTGGAGAAGGAATAAAGGGAGGGACCTTGTTTCAGGATGTTTTAAAGAATTCATCCTTCTCATTTAGAGTGACCCTGGTCTCAGATTTTTGATCAGATGTTCTCCAGCAGTCGATAAAAGTCTGACGGTATCAGGACTTAAGCCTGCCTAGCCCTGGGAGGCCATTACTGCTGCCGAATCAGATGAACACCTTTTATCTGATAAATAAGGCATTCGTTTTGATACGATCTGCCTGAAGAAGAATCTTGGCCAAGGTTCCAGCTATTAAATATCTCATGGACAATTAGCCAACACTCCAAATGTGTCTGACTGGGCGGCCCTATTGTCACTTTACTCTCAAGAACAGAAGCGCTGGAAAAGCAAAGGGGCATGCAGCCATTAATGTTGCCTTCATTTACACCGGTGCTTTTTTTGGCTATCACATGTATGCCATGAAATGGGGCTAATCTGTGTCTGAGGTTTGTCCCACCTCTCAACACACACCTTACAGGATGCGTGTGTGTGTGTGTGTGGGTGGGAAATGAGCGTACTCTTCCCCAAAGCTGTAACTCAGTCAGATCTCAACACCCGGATTCAGTGTGACTCAAAACCCATTATTTTAAAGAGAAGCCCATTTGCCTTTATTTAAAACATTTACAAATGTATAATTGGTGGAATCATCATTTTAATGGGAAATAAACTACTTATGAATTTAAATGGAAAATCCGCATAGGCGTAAAAAGGCAAATTTGTCTGCATACATCACTTCTGTGCTCCAGTGGCATACTGTGCTCTCTAATACAAGTTTATCACGTTAAAAAAACGTGATCATTAAAAAAAAGCTTTTCCAATTATGTTAGCCCCCCTGAAAACTATTGTGCTGATTAAAGAGGCAGTAAATTTGGTTTATAAAGTGTCTGAAGCGTCAGACACTCAGGGTTCAATTATAATCATAAAGGGAAGAAACAAAGCAAGCAATAAATATAAGAAAAAACACAAAATATGACAAACATGCATAAGAAGAGAGCAGGCAGAGAATATTTTTCACATATGGGTATGATAACCTCAGCATCCATCCATCTGTCAATGACGGGCAGCAATCTAAGCTGAGATGCTCGACTTCCTTCTCCTCAGTCACTTCCTGCAGCTCCTCTCGGTGGGCAACTGATTTCAGTTCATGTGCAGGGAGGAGGTAAATGATAAAGCCATCTACAACTTTTGGGGCGTGCAGATGTGGACAACTGCATAACACACAACCCTGGCTCTTTGCAAGAATCTGCAGAAACACCCGCGGTTCTGAATCAGGGTCTTGTTCGGTGCTGATTAAAGAGCGTTCCATTTCAATCAGAAATATTGGTATGAATGTGTCCCTACTTCATTCTACGCCCCCGGCAAAATATAATGAATACAGCCAGTGAGTGTACAGTAGACACCACGCTCCTGATGGTGGTTCTGCTGTAACGGTGAATGTAAATTTTCTGTTTGGTCACTGACTTGAACGTGAGAATGCTGTGAGTGTTTACTGCTTCTGCCCACTCAGTCAATTTCAGCAGTTTAAAAAATACTATCACTCATGGTACAAGGTCAGCATCCATCCAGTGATGTCAGCCTAAACGTAAAAAACTGATGGCTCTGCAGTTCCATTTACTACTACTATGAGAGGCAGTAATACTTCACACTGACTGGCATCCCTGTGGAGAGAATCTTCATCGCGCAACCTGTAAATTCTGTTGAGAGATACGAGGAAGCAAAAGAAATCCATAACCTCTGGGCGCTTCTGTCAGAGTTCGCTGGAGCGGCACGACTTTCACTGATCTGCATCATGCAGTTCTTCTTATAAACATGCACATTTCCATTTAGAGGAGCGCGGGGACACAAATGGAAATAGAATTAGTCGAATACAGCAACAAAAGCCAGCTGCAGGATTTGGAGGTGTTCAGTACAGTAGACACGGATTAAAAGGAATGAGAGCAGGGCTGATTTTTAATGCCTTGTTGTTGCTTGTGTACGTATTTTATTGCCCTCTACTCCAGGATGCCAAATTGTGTGCAGATGCCAGACACTTTTGCCCAGGGTCAGAGGATAAGTATTTACAAGTATGCATGTAGCCAGGAACTATAAACATACACAGCTGTCCTGGGTCAGTCACATGCACGTTTTACACAATCCAACATCCATACTCTCTCTGTGTCATCACACTCATGCTCATGTCCACAACATCACCAAATGTCCTCATTTTTTCTCATCTCTCCACTGCATGTCTTGGCCCCTCCATTCCATTTGCATCACTTTTTCATGAAACAGGACCTGCAAAACGATTTTAATGAATTATCATTCTTAATTTCATTCACAGTCTTACACTATCTGTCCTCTCCTCCACCAGTCATTTCCTCCTTCCTTCCTTGTTTTTGCCTCAGCAGCAGCTACAGGAACCCTCCTGAAGTGCTTAAGGTCATGCATGCATATTACGTTCAAAGCGAGAACCAGCGCTTAAAGTGCTGAAGAAGTGCGTCGCCATAACTTTAGTCGTCATGTCTCCAAGCCTTCATCTCAGCTGTCTAATATGTTTTCCCTTTGCTGTACTGTACCGGCACACAGCACTGATGAAGAGTAGACTTATGCAGCAGCCTTACCGAGGCTGGATTGCCAACCAGACAAAGCAGGCTAATATCCCTGAACCAAAACTGTGGTAGGTTTACTGGTTGTGTAATTTATTTTTTTTGAATCATTTAAAAAAATATTTTAATGGAGAAATCAACCGTTAAAAGTAAACTTTCATTTTTAATTAGGGAGCTCAATCAAAATGAAGATGAAGTGAGAATTAAAGGTGCTGAGAGACTTTAGCCTGCCCACAATAGCTACGCATCTCAAGCTGCTTTGCAACCCGCCTCCTCCCCATCTCCACCTTTTATGTTGTGTCTGATTTGGAAATCTTCTTTTGATTAATAAGTTCCCAGAGAATGAATCCTACTGACTTGTAATTGTTCTAGTACCTGTAAGGCTGATGTTACCAGGAGCCTCGCCATTGCGTTGCCACTATGAGTCTGAGAACATGCTGATGACAGAATTTAGATCCAAGAACCACTGTGCAAGTGCTTAGCCTTACCAAGATGCCAAGGTATTACTGTTGCCATTTTGATTTTTTTCTTTGAAATAATGCAGTACATACTATATATATCTATAACAGGTACTGCAATAGAATAGGCAGAGCTGATCTGACCATATTATTCCTCCTTGTGGACAAAAACACTTGAGTCTTAATGAACATTACATATGACCAGGCTGACTGCGAGGAGGGAACACCAAAAATAACTTTCCTCCCCACCAGCCTACATGTGTTCTGTGGACTTGGAGAAGGGATTCAGCTGTACCTCTCAGGAAGTCCTGTGAAGGTGATTCAGGAGTATGGGGTCTCTGACCAGGGGTGAAAGTAGTTTTAAATTCTTGCTGGTACTATGACAAAAACCTATCATTCATATATACACACACACACACACACACACACACACACACACACGTGTGTGTGTGTGTGTGTGTATATATATATATATATATATATATACAATATCACTATTGCCTACCTGGATATATATTTTTGTTAAGGAACTGAGATGTTTGCACACACTGTACACTTAAAACAATTGATGACCACCTCCATGCATTCGGCCTCTGTCCACCAACGCAAAACTTCTGGAAAGAAATAACCACCAGGCTTTCTCAAACCTCAGTTCCCTTGGCAACCCCTGTGTTTTGGAGGTGAATGCGCTCTCGTGTAGCGTAAGTGAAATCTCCGGTCATAAGCAGTGTTCTTGACCTGTGCTGTGTTGTTGAAATTGAGCAGAATAACATGAAACACAACTAGTGAATCTCTGCTTTTAATTGAGGTATTTTGTAACAAGCAGACCGACATTAAACGTAGTGGTGAACGTTTTAACCTGTTAACTGGCAGAACCAAAATCACCTGAAAAAACTACGCCCTCTGTTTATTATTGGCTCTGTAAAACCCATTTCGTTGCCTGGTAACTGGCCGTGTCCTGTCCCATATGTAGTGCATTTTATATGGAAGGCTAGACCCTCCCATTTTGATTGACATCTCATTCGGCCAATTGTATTAAGAGATGGGTTTTCCAGAGCCAATAATAACCAGGGGGCATCACGTAGCTTTTCGGTTGATTTTGGTGCAGCCAGTTATATGATTGGCCAAATGAGGTGTCAATCAAAATAGGAGGGTCTAGCCCATATGGTCTAGCCTGTCATGTACAATTCACTACGTCCGTCCTGCTTACGGGACGTGGCTGTCTGTTGACGAAAGCCTCGATCGCTGAGGGGAGAGAAGCTGGAGATTTGAGGCTGCAGCCTAGCACGAACAGTTCAGAAACAGTTTGAAATGAGGAAAAAAAAAAGAAGCTATTTATTAACTGAATAAGTCATGTTTTAGACTGCTTATTGCTAGCGGATCTTTTCTGACCCAAAGTGCAGCCGTGACCGGTTCCGAATGACGGCTTTACAGCAGACAGCAGCACCAACTCTTGCCGGTACTGTGTACCGGCGCAGAGTCTTTTAGTGGTACGCAGTACCGGACTGTACCGGCTTACTTTCACCCCTGTCTCTGACCCATTGTTGTGGGCAGGCAGTAAGTCAGATCCATCGGATCCAGAGTTGGACTCTGCAGGGCTGCCCTTTGATTTTGTTCATAACTTTGATAAACAGAATTTCTAGGTACAGTCAGTTAGTGGTGGGTTTCAGCTTTGGTGGCCTTGGGTTCGCCTCTCTGCTTTTTGCTTATAATGTGGATCTTCTGGATTTATCACTGTCTGGTGTATTAGACCTTCAGGTCGCACCGGGGCGGTTTGCAGCTCAGTGTGAAGCGACAGGAATGAGAATCAGCACCTCCTAGTCAGAGGCCATAGTTCTCCAACTACTACTCCAAGTCATGGAGGAGCTGCTGCCCAACTGCATGGATTTAAGTATCTCAGGTTCTTGTTGTGGAGCTGGGAAATTGCCAGATGAGGACACTATCCTAGTTTGTGTGGCGAAGACAAAGCTCGTGATCTACGCTCCTGCCCTCTCCTACGGCCACGAGCTGTGGGTAGTGACTGAAAGTATGATACTGCAGATACAAGCGACAGAAATGAGCTTCCGCTGAAAGGTGGTGGAGCTCTTGTTTAGAGTTAGGGTAGAGCCGCCACTCCTCCATATCTAAAGGAGATAAGTGATTTGGTTTGGTTGTCTGACTAAGATGCCGCCGGGATGCTTCCTAGGTGAGGTGTTTTGCCCATTCCCTTCTGGGATATGAAATCTTCAGCTAAATTATGTTAAAATTTCCCACTAATTTCCACATTTAAATACCAAAGGCAGCACACAGTGTTTCCAACATACTGCTCTTGGGAAAAAAAAAAAAGTAGAAAGCTAGGATTCAGTGCTCATAAAATTCACTTTAGTACTGAAACTCTTACATGTGTCCACTAACACCTCAAATTCTACCACAGAAGACCTTTTCTACTTGCTGCTCTCCACACACGCAAACATAAAACCTGCAGTAATATTATGTGGAACACATTACAAGTAACAACCTGTGACTGTGTCATTTGTAGAGTACTCACAGGTCTGCCCGGTTACAACCACAGTTTGCTCCTTTTTGGTCATTGTTAAAAGCAACTGACTGTTCATAAATTTATAGAGTGAAGGATAACCGCAGGACTTTTCACCCCCATCTACATCTATGCCTTTTCTGACTGCAGCCTCAAAAAAAAAATAAATAAATAAATTTAAACATGGCCATTTGATATAATAATATTTACTCCTGTGCAATCATGGTATTATCAAAGTAGCAAGAAATGAACCTTATCACTGCAAATGAATCAAGTGTAAGTCCCAACAAGAGTTCTTTCTTATTTTCTGTGCACCCTTTAAATAAACTGATTTTGTGAGATCTGAAAAGGGCTGAAAATCATGAGTGGAAATTGGATGTGTAAAAAAATCACACATACTGCAACTGAGTAAACCACACGGGAAGGCGGCTCTTTGCAAAACTGTGGAAATGTTTGCAGATTGAAGCGCTCAAAGCACAAAAGAGAAACTGAAAATAAAACGATGTCACCTGCTGAAGTTTCTTATTAATCTGTGTGCACTTAATTTGCCAAATTCATATAATTACCAATTCATTCGAGGTGTCTGACTGGTGTCTGGGAGAGAAAAATAACATGAGCTCTTTAGGTGCTGAAATTTATGTTTGAGTGTGACCTGAATCATCAGCAGAGTCGATGTTTCATCCTTTCTAAATGAAGGTTGCAAAATGGACATGAACCCTGCTAAGATAAGCGAGGAACTCAATCAATCCATGTCTCTATACTCTATAATCTTGTTGAACAACAGAGGAGGGGGAGTCGGGGCGCTTACTGATCACATCGGAGACTTTCTCGGACAACTTAGATATTACACTCAAAGTTTCCTATCACCTGTCATCAGAGAACAGCAGTGCCCATTTCCAGTTCTCAAAATGAGCCAACTTAATGTAATCAGCTTTCAGATAAATGACTGGGAGATCAATAGTCCTTTTAGTGTCATGAATGAAAGGCAGAGAATTAGCCTGTGCACTTCTGGATGCCCTTTGCAGAAGTGACCTCAGCTCGATTCAGCCAAGCCATGACCAAGTCCACCTGCATTTTCATTTGGCAGCTGAAATTAAAGATCTAGGGGAAGGGAGCTATAAGATGAAACCAAGTTAATGAGCCACCCATCAATAACTCTGTAATGTTCTCTCGCACAGTGTTTAAAGTGGGGCTGATGTGCCCAGCTTTGGACATGGGATTAAATTATAATTAAAGGTGGAACATGTCTGGTCTGATGGGGAATGATTAGGCTGCTCTCATTTGATCTTTGCAGTTGGCAAAATGTGTGCATACCTGCAAAGGCTGCAGGCGCTGTGAACCTAAAGGGCCTTTTAAGCTATTTTATAGCTTTGATCATTTAGCTTTGATAACAACATATCAGCTGAACATATCCCACATACAGAGCTTTGCGACCGGTCTTTAATGTGTTACAGGTTGGACTTGGAGTCCTCCAATAATACATTTGTGCCTCTGTATGGGAACCTGTTCACAACCATGTGCTAACCACATGAGGAGGACAGTGTTCAGTATCAAGTCTGTTATTAAAATGAGAAAATAGCAACTCTTTGCAAAACTGATACTCAGCAGAATAACGTTCACCATATTCTTAGTTTAATGTGTTGGCATGCTTTTTTCTGTTTTTGGCCTGGTACACATGAATTCAGTGATGTGGATGGGTGAATACTTTTGGCAGTACAGTGTATGATATGGAAAACAGAAAGCGCCTGAAACTGAAAGGCAAAAAACATTTGAAGGATAAAGCGTAACAGCTAGAGAGCAGTTGTGTGACAGTTATGTTTTATTTTGATGTACAACATTTTGTGACAAATCAGATAGTTGAGTTACTAAAAAAAAAAAATTGACCCGGGTCTAGATTACATTACGATGTGATTTGTCGTCCTCGGTGAACCAGCAAGAACATGGTGAGATATATGAAGTGACATTTCCAACGAATAAAAACGTCCTCGTGAAGCTTTATTACACAATGTTGCAGTATTTCAGGATAGCTCTCAGGAGCGGGCTGGCCAGCAGACCTGCGTTTCCATTCACAGAGCAGTAGGTCTTACCAGCAGGTAAAGCTGCAGTCCAAGAGTCTCACTTTCCCCTTCAGTTTATTTGCTTTTCATTTACTTTGGTCTCTGCTCTGAATCACACACACTGGCACCACAAGACTTTTCCTGGGGTCAAAGTGAATAATATTATAAAATCACTGAAAGACGGTGCTTTAATGTAATGAATTGGAGGCAAGTGTCTGTTTTTGTGTATGAATTATTCCCTTTTTATATTCAGGTAGAGCTTGTACAAAAATATTATTATAGCAAAATCATTCACGAATATTCCCACATCCCCTGCTGACTAATTTCCTCTCTTTATCTGTCAGGAAAAGGGCAAGTATTTAGAGCTGCCACTACGGCAATGATCTATTTCTCTGTTTTTAGAACTAGGTATTCAAAATCATATGCTGTTGTATGTTATTGGCCTCTGCTATTTTATGTACATAACACATGACATTTTTTAATAAACAGGTGCTGTTCATTCATGTTTTAAATGTGTGGAATAGTTAAACTTGTCGAGGAGGAGGTTACGTGTGGTCAGATGTGCCCTACACAGCTATACAGTCTGTGTTTTCTACACTAAGTGCAAAAAAAAAAAAAAAAAAGTCCCTGTTTCCTTCTATTTCTATTTCCAGAGCTGCAATAAACATGCATCTCTAGGGCACTTTGACATAACCTGTCAGACCTTTTATGGAGGAAAAATTTACCCATTACCTCTGTGTTTAGTACAGAAACGTATTAGGTAGCGCTTGTGCAATGTCAAGGGGCCTTTTTACAAAAAAGCTGCTTTGGCCAATCAAAGGCGCGCGTGGAAGCCAATAAAAAGTAAACGTATAAGTTTGAAAACAAATTTAACAGACCCAATGAGCTCATTTGTTCCAACACTGCTTTTCAGGAGGTGTTTGAGTCTCACTGAGAGCCTATTGCTGGAAACACGCAGGACTTGGAGTATGAAGCTGCCTTTGGGTACAGGGAGGGAACGACGCCGCTATCCAGTAATTGAACAATTATAAATCAATAAAATGCATTTTTTTATTGCACAGCTAAATACGTATTTCAAGGTAATTTGTTTTTTCTTTGTGGGAGTTAAGCAAAGTACATCACTGTTTTATGAACATATGCTTGTGTGCATCTCAGAGGACATTTACTTTAAATAAAAGTGGATCCACATGGCGACAGAAGTACAAGTGCCTTTTTTAGTCCTTTCATCTCTCTCAGTATTAAAGAAAATGAGCAGATCCGTTTGCCAAGTGTGTAATAGCTGTAAAATCACCCTGTGTTTCTTCAGGGAACATAAACCGTTCAAATGTCATCATAATTAAAAGCCCGTACTGTTTAACAGCAATTTAACATATTTTGCTGGATGAGAACCCATTCGGGAATGCTTACGAGAGAGACCGAGCTCAGCAACAACCTTCAGGGTGACGAGCTGTACGCGGAAACGGGCATAATCTGGATTTACAGAGAAGCACAGGACGCTCCCAGATAATAAACTGTTATCATCGTTCAGGTTTAGGTAGCACCCACCACTTTTAATGACATTTACACATGATGGACTAGTGTTCAATACCTGGGACCAAAGACGCCGCTGCAATGGAGACCAAGCAGGTTAAAGGTCAGTGTGGTTTGGTGCTACGGCAGTTAACTGGACACAGAGCTGCTACTGCTCGATCGGTTATCTGAGCTGTAGTCTGTGTTTCAGATCTCTTAACAGCACTGTCTTCAGCTGCCAGCTGCTAATAGTGGCTGACATGACCAAATTTTAAGCTCAGCGATTGGATGTTTTTTGCTAATGTGCACCTCGGGAGTGTAATTAGCCTAGAAGTTTTAAAGCATTTCTTTTACGTATACCTTTGGATCAGCAAACACATGAATCCACATGTTTATATAAATACATTTATACAAAGTTTATATAACTATTTGAGCACAGCTGTATATACATACAGACTTACTTTGATGGCATTGGTAAGGACATTAGAAAAGAAAGTATATGCATACGCATGTGTGGTGTGCAAGCACTAATGTGAAGCTATATTCTCTGTGAATTATGGCGGGCATCGCACAGTGCATTGTATTCCAAGAGTGGTGGGATATGTCACACTGCTGCTCTCATTCACAGACCACCAAGCAATCAAGAGGAAAGCTCCGCTAATATATTAACTGCTCGTAAATATTGGATTTTCCTGCTATTTTCCATTTTGTGGGAAGAAAAGGTAGGGATATTTTTGTGAAACATAAGTCAGATTGGTTTCATTAGTAAATTTTTGGGGATCAGTGCCAAGCTGCTCAGCTGTGAGAGCCTGCTGTGTCAATCTGGACTTAGTTATGGTGTGCATTATAACTATAATGTAATCAGTTATTTATATGGTAAATAATCTGTAAAAAAACAGCATGTGTTGCATTGTGCATCGGCTGGCGTCTTTATTACGTGACAGCTACGGGTGTACATTGAAAGCACCACCACCACCACCACACACACACACACACACACACCCTGAGTTCACCTTCTGTTTCCCTCTGCTGCACTGTCATTTGTCCAGCTTCCTCTACAAGGAACATTTGCTACCACCTTCTGAAGCTGATTTAATATACGACAAAGTCAGGCTGAGTGGCAGGAACATAAATAAGACAAAATAAGCAAAATATGTTTGTATCACAAGAAGTGGGGCACTTTGAGATGATGAAAAGCACGGAAATAATCAAAACTTTATGCAGATTCCACACAACATCCACCATTTGTTTGCTTAATGTAACCGTTAAGTAGAAGTTTTTTAAAAATAGAGTAAAAAACAAAATCTGACATTGTGAACAGGAGATAAAACCTTGGGGAGGAGCAACCTTGAGGCGTTATACAATAACTATAAAGCAAAGTATTGCAGTCACAGAGTTAAAGAATTCTGTGGGTGTTTTACCCCCGACTGCCGAGACACGGGGAACAATTTTCAGAAGTTAAAAACAAGACGTTCCAGTAGCACAGGGTTAGTCTTAGGGTATTTTGCATCATCAGTGGTGACTTGTTGGGGATTTTATGCTTCAGAGGGAAATCTGTGCCTACGGTACGTTGCAACCACAAACCCTTTGAAACCCTACATGTTTCTTGCTCTATTTCCACTGCAATTTTTTTTTAAAATTTATCTGTGAGATAATAGCAATCATTGTCTCAGTATAAGGAATAATAATCATTGCATCAACATAGGGACTCAAAAATGTCAGCAAATTCCCAGAGGAAGTCGGTTGAAACTGTTGGAATGTACAAGAAGTGGAAAAACTTGAGCGACAAATATGTGTGCCCCTGAAAAAAGTGACCACAGCAAAGAGTTGGGACCCAGGAAAGAAAAAAAGTGCCAGCATTTTATTTGTTTCTATTGGCTAACACTGTCTTTTAAACACGAGGTTACAGCCATGTGTAATTAACACATACTGCACCGCGCACAAGCTTAAATGCCGGCAATGATGTCGGCCACTTATGTAGGTTACGCGATAGGCTCTGCAAAACTTCACTGCCAAAGTCTAAATCAGGCCTCGGGCCTCAGAGGGTTAATAATTTATGACTCATTTAAAGTTTTTCTAACAATTTTATTTATTTGTAATTTAATGACTATTTAAACAGTGTGACCAGCTGTTCAAATAGCTCAGCAGAGGGGAAAAAACCATCACCCATACCTCAGATAAATCAAAAATAAAATCTTATTCTGACACCTGTGTTGCAGTTAAACTCACAGGTCATGGCTATAGTATAGTATATACACACCTGATCAGGTCCCTTGGCATCACATTTAAATGCACTGGGAATTACATGCACAATTCTTCAGCAGGTATGGTAGATGTTATGAAGGGGCAGCTTCTGACAAAATGGTAGTGTGAGTTGTAACCTCTCTGTCCAGGTATATTTCATATAACGACTTACTAAGAATTAATTGATTATTGATGTTTCACCAGCTTACTGACTTCTTCATGCATAAGAACTAAGAATACATACGATATGCTGTATGCTACATCTGCATACAGAGTTCTGTCAAAGCAATCACGCCTATCAATGACCAGTAAAATGTCCAAGCCACAGATTGACAAAAGTAAAATGAGTACTTCATGTTTATCCTCCCGCCTGATATAAAGCAGCAGGATACTGCCATCATACGGAGCATATGTGTCGTTTACTCTTCAAAGATGTTCAACACAATATCCATTCTGATTGGCTGAGCATTGTCTGTCATGTTGGTCATGGATGACTCATGGCCATAAATAGTACAAACTATGACTCTTCATTGGGTAATATTAAAGCCATACCTACTGCTCAGCCATATGTAAACAGCATGATTGCCTAATGCCCATAGTGATGTTATACATAATGCACTAATATTAGCATGTAGTATGGTGCATTATGTAGCATTATTCCTGTACACAAATGAGTATAATATGATATGAATAGATAGATTTATATAATATCCATAATATTACAAGTGTTTCCTTATTAATTTTATGAAAGATCAATGCAGCAATTATTAAACAAGAACATGGGTTCAGATTCATAAATTCTTGGTGACAGGAAAAAACACAGCAGAAACCTATCAAACTTTTATATTATTACATATAAAATATTTATATATAATAATATAAATATTTTAACTGGCCGGTATGCATAACTTTAAAAAAGTGCAATTAAATTATTTCACTGATTCTGGTGAATTGTATCAGACATGATTTCTGTCAGTTTCATTTCACTAACTGATGATTTAAATTACACACTTATGTGTGCAATTTAAATCACTCACTTGAGTGTGTCCAGGCTTTTAACTGGTATAGTACTGTATTTAAGGCACTTTGGCATTTTTTTTTATTTGGCCGTTAGATTCAATATGAACACATTTCAAGCCCTGTGAAACTCTGTGAAAGATTCTGACACTACTTCCCTACACCCACACCGCATTTCTGTACTACTGATAAATAGCTTCCTTCACACGCCCACTGTGAGCAACAATAATGACTGAGATGATTGTGAACAATTACCTGTCAGCCTTTTGGGGAAAGGCAAACTGTTTTTGAAGTTGATTTGTTAAATATCGATTTGCTTTATTCCACTCTGAAACTGCTTTTTCTCGACGGTTTTTCTGCACATTTGCGCTCTTCCCGTTGGTGTTTGTAGGCCAAAGTGTCAGCAGCACTAAAATAGAGAACTCTAGCAATGGCTGTCAGAAAGTACCACAGTTTTGACTCTGTGCTTCTACAACCTTTTTACACTGCATATCAGCAAGTAGGAACTCTAAACGGACATGTTTTCAGAGGGGCAGCAATCAATACTATCTGCAAACTCGTTCAGTCTTTCTTCTTATAGAAAACTCCAACAAAGCCACCAACTCTAAAGCATGTAATGACTCTCAGTCTTATTGATTGTGAATAGAAAGATAGATGGAAATGACAACAGCACAAACTTGTACTTTTGGAAAGTCTTGTCTCGTATTCTCATCAGTCAACATATCAAGAATGTTAGAGAAAGCTGCTCCTACCTCACAAACTGCTGTTATGAGCTCGTAGTGATGCTGTATGCGTGAGCATGAAGCTCTCAGTGCACTGCTGGCTGCTGGCAGATGGCGATCTGCGTGGTGAACGCTGAAAACGACGACTCCTGTTGAAGTAGTTGCCAGTTGTCCACAAGCGCTTGTTCTTCCTCAGGTACTCCTTGTAGTTCTTGGTGAGCAGTGTGTAGAGGAATGGGTTGATGCAGCTGTTGGAGTACGTCAGACATGTGGTCAAGTAGTTGATGTTACGTTTGGCTTTGGTGGACAAAGACAGTGAGGGGTGGAATTGATCCAGAAGCTGCCAGATCCAGAAGGGTAGAAAGCATGCCCAGAATAGGAGCACGATCGTGAAGATCAAGTACAGCACCTTCAAAGACATAAGACCACAAAAAAGTGCCATCAGTGAGACTTGGATTTCACTTGGTGGGACACCTGACATTGGAGCATTAATGTAAAATGCCAAGCTAAATGTTAACATTAGCCCTGTGATAGACTGACAATCTGACGAGGGTCTACCCACTCGCCCCGCGACAAATGGGATGGGCTCCGGTCTCCCTGCAACCCTGAGATAGATAAGTGGAAGAGGTTGGATGGATGGATGGGCAAACATTATAGCAATTTTTGCAATAAAATATGGGAAAACACTGTCTTCCACAGCAACTTGACAAACATCACAATAATGTGCTACTGCAACATGCATTACGCTAACTGAGAAGCCTGTGAAATAGTAGCAAAACACTGTAGTATTAAGCTATTAATGCTTTTTAACATGATCTATGCTGTGGATGTGGTGCTGTTAGGTCAAATGACTTTCTCTAAATATTTGCTATATGTTGCCTACTTCGAGAAACTTGTACAAGTTCATGTTCATATAAATTCATATAACTTTAGTTGGCAATAGTTACTGGTAGTTAAAAGTCAACTTTTTTTAATAGAGCAAATCAGTAAGTGGTCTGACTCAACCCTAACCCTGCCCAAACCCTATATTTTGGAGAAAGCCAAAAGATGTGTGTCAGTTATCAGGATGATTACTTCCTTTATTCCATAGCTGATAAGACTTGGAGAACAATTTAATAAAAACAAAAATGACATTTTGATTGTCAAGGGTTAGAGTTCAGCAGTGACTCTTGCACTGTAAAACTAGCTATACTTGTTTTTAATGGGTAAATCTGATTGTCCTTGTTCAGATCTTTGACAATGACCCTATAACTCTTCTAAGGATGGCTCACTAAACCTTCTAGTACCTTCCTGTAACTTCCCCACTGTGGGATTAATAAAGTATCATCATCATCATTCTTTCATTGTGTTGTGCTTCTTATGTTCTTGTGTGATTTTTACAGTGTTCAAGTATTTGAGCAACTGTTGCAAAACTATTTCCCTGTGGGGAATACTAATGTAGCTCATTCTCTCATTACTTGCTGCAGCCTGATAACAGGCAGAGACTCACAGTTAAACACAGCGCTGCCAGAGAAAGAGAGAATTAAGTGAGTATCAAGTATTAGCTAATTTTGAAAGTAGGAGAGTCTACGTTCTCTCTTGCGTAAAAATGTGCCTTCAAATGATGCTGATGGGCAGCATTTGATACAACATGTTAGTACAAAATGAAATTGTCTGAAGCCCTAATATGAAACAAACTGGAATGGGTTTTCTCTCATTATGAGCAGTGTTTGTGCTTTCACTCACAAACACTGCATCAAGTACAACTTGATCAATAGGGAAACATCTGTGGCAATCTGTGCACTCTGCCTAACTTCAAACGTAATTATTAGGTCGGTGTTGATGGATGTGTTCGTCTCCAGCTGAGCTGAACACTGGGAGGGAAGGAAGGAAGGAAGGAACGTGGTCTTGGGGGAATCAGCTCAACAAAAAAGGGGAACTAAGATCAGTTTGGAGACACTGTATGAAAAAAACTGAAGAACTTACATGTATGTATATGTATATGTATATGTAAATATCGTCATCGGTGGCCTGAGAGTAACATTTCATTTATTGTTTCAGCTTTTAAATATGAGGATATGCTTGGCTGAGAAAATAATCAGCAGATAAATCCAGAGCATAATAATTATCTGCTGGCTGATAGTTATACTAATAGTTATATTGGCATTCTAATGTAAATCTATGGGAAACATTGTGTTGTCCTTTCATTTACAGGAAGAAATGTCTGGTTTTGAAAAGGATTGGCATAAACAGAGATTTAAATATTCAAGCCGTAGTAAATCTTTGATAATAAGCGGTGAGACAGTAACTGCAATGAGAAAGCAAACTTTTATAAAATAGAATCATACTAGAAAACGCACTAGTTTGTTCTTAACTTACCTTTTGATTCGGTAATTTTTTGGTCTGCTTGAACGTCTCCGTCTGTGAAATCCAATAAGTACGTGCAAGCTGGATGTAAAGATAGCCAATAATCAGTCCAGGGGCAACAATGCTAGTGCAAAACAGGAAGGAGATGTAAATCTTGTAGGAGAGTGGTGACAGAGTGGGCTGACACATAGACTTGGTGCCCACTGCCATCAGCTGAATGCTCACAATCATTGGTAGGGTGAGGATTAGAGAAGCTGCCCAGACAAGTAGGGCAATAGCTTTCCGGTAACTTTTAGATCGTTTCACTGTGTCGAGTGGCTTGAGCACCGCAAAGTAGCGTTCGGTGCTCATGATCGTCAGAGTAAAGATGCTTGCATGCATGGTCAGGAAGTCCATGCTTATCAGAATCCGACACCCTGCATCCCCAAAGTACCATCCCTTTAGGAAGTGTGTGCAGACTACAAAGGGGATGGTGAGAAGATACAGTAGATCTGCTAAAGCTAAGTTTATGATGTAGATGTACATGGAGGCCGCAGACCTCATGGAGTGGCACATGACCACCAGGGTGTAGATGTTCCCGGAGACTCCAATGAGGCACATAATGGAGAGGATGGTTCCAATGGTGAAGGTGGCGGCTGTATCTTCAAGTGAGTTCAGAGGAGGGTCGGTTGCATTGGCGCCCCTTTCTACCAGGACTTCTACAGGCTCCATGGACACGGTTGTCATGTCTGGATAGAAGAGAAAAGTACAGGAAATGGATAAATGGATAAATTACCTCTTGTCTTAGGCATAAAAATTATTTTACTGAAGTGGATCTTTCTTTCTTTTTTTAAGAGATTTCTATAGTCTTAAAAACTATACTGGACGGTTTCCTGTAAATCATAGTCGCCTTCTTTTTTTTTTTGACAAAATAAGTAATCAGGGAACGACCTAATGAGCGTTCTTTAAATGCAGACCTGCTTTTAAATCTCCAGCCCTGCATTTTTCACTCTAAAAACCTCTGACTGCTTGCATATTTGCAGAGGTGGATACCAAAAAAAATAAGAAATAAGATACATTTCATTCCGATTAACATTTAACCTGATTTATAAAAAGCATCACAGTGCATGTTTTTTTTAAGGCCAGACTGGTCATGAAATGAGGGTCAGTCCACATTTTGAAACTACCCAGACTGATCATAAAAAGTATAGTCTTTGACGGAAATGTGTTGTTTTTTTCTGAATATTAATATTAGCAGAATGGTAATCCCTCATGACAATATGTGTCATAAATTTCTGTGAGCACACAAATGGAGTGATCCTATTTTTTTTTTATGGTGCACTAACCAAAGATGTAGCCCATGTACATGCATGTTTGACAGTGTTGCTAATTCTTTGAATAAATTACGACTCTGAGTGATGAATCAGTTTTAATATTTTGATATTTATGCAGCATGGAGAAAAAGACCTTTGTTGGTGTTTTCTGAAGGACTTTTAGAGTCCTTTGACTTAAACATAAGTTGCTGACTTGTTAAATGAGTCACACGTTCAGATCTTAGTCATATTTCATGTTTCCAGCCTTACTGAACAAACGTGAACTTATCCTCATCTGACCACCTCACAACTTAACCAGAAGAATCTCATGAACATTGCTAAATTGAAACATGGTCATTTCTCAAAAGTAAATGTATCAGGATTAATGTAGTTTTGCATTGATGCTTTTACTGTCACAGACATCTTGTCAAGACTAATGCTCAGCTGTCAAGATTCAGACAGAAATCACCAAGAAGGTATTTCTCCTTTGTGCCTTAAGTAGTTCCAAAAAGCACCAGGGGCAGAGATGAAGTCAGGCTGGGCTAATATTACACTTCAGCCTTCAGTAATAGAATTTCCTGGTGTGCTCAGATAAGCACACCAGCTCTTGCTACATGTATATAGACAAATACAAATCTGGGAAGTGAAGTGAATTGGATGACTTACCTGGGCTGCCTT
Organism: Pterophyllum scalare; assembly: GCA_024447675.2. Classification (NCBI taxonomy): domain Eukaryota; kingdom Metazoa; phylum Chordata; class Actinopteri; order Cichliformes; family Cichlidae; genus Pterophyllum; species Pterophyllum scalare. The sequence continues at coordinate 33,972 of JAMQGT020014544.1, forward strand.
CCTGGACAGAAGCGGTTCAACACTCAGCTGTGGTTCCACCGGCCATACTCTGTCAAACTTCACACTTGCTGCACAGATTTCACACTCCATAAAAGTCCCCACAGAGTGTGTTAGAGAGGAAACCCACAGGTGGAGCAAAGGAAAAGAAATGTATATCCAGCAGTCCTGAAGGAGGAAAATGACCCAAATGAGTCATCAGTTACAACAAGAACCCCTCCGCTGTTGACGGGTCTCTCAACAGCAAATCAACCAATCTGACGCGTTTTGATTCAAGAGAAAGGTGCACTGACAGCAGTCTTAAAAGTTCTCTCCTGTTCCCTCTACTGTTTGTGCACCTTAGAAGCATCCAAGTGCAGGATGTCAGTATCGTCAGAAATTCAGTCAGAAGAGAAAAAAATGAAAAACAAAGAGAGCATCAGTGAAACAATGATGCGAAGTGAGGATCACATGAAGCTACAGCTGGCTATGGAGAATCCTCTGTTTGACTGAGAGAGAGAGTAACAGAGAGAATAGAGTGCCAGAGGTAGAGAGGTAGAGCAAGAGCAGGGAGAATGGGAGGGAGGGGAACAGAGCTCCCAGTGAGGTACTCTCGCTCAGAAGCCTGAAAGTGGGAGGGAGACGACGCAGAGAACGGACAGCAGAGAGGTATGCAGGAAATGCATTCTGCTCTCTCTCCTCCTCTCGTTCTCTCTCTAACCCCTGTGCCCTCTATTTCCATGCGACAGGGGCGTGTGCAACAAACTGATATGCAATAATGGGACTTGAGACACAGTTACATGACAACCGCACAAACACAAGCATGCAGTAAATCAATCGATACCTAAAAAAAAAGAAAAAAAGATGTGCAACAAGACCAATTTATTGCATTCTGGGATATTCTGTGTTCATTATTTTGAAATGAGTAGTGCCAGGGTCAGTGTCACACACCACTGCAGTAATTCGCCTAAGCGTAGTCATCGAACGCTAACTGCTGCAGGGAGGCCGATCCAAACGAAACCGTATCTCTGTCCTCCTGTCAAAGAAAGACTGCTACAGGCTACCAGGGACTATGAATTAATAAAACTGGATGCCCTAGAACAGGGGTCGGCAACCTTTAACACTCAAAGGACCATTTGGACCCTTTTCCACGGAAAAGAAACACTGAGAGCCACAAATACTACCGGAAGCTGGTAGCCGCTACTGGCTTCCGCGAGTGATGCATATATTGAGAGATGAAAAACAAAAATTAATAATAAAATAATTGTATTTTAATATTTCAAGATCACAATAATGTTCCCATTTAGAACTACAACAAAAAACAAACTAACAAAAATAGGGCCAAGCCGCACAGACCCGCAGCAAAAGGATGAAAGAGCCGCAGGTTGCCGACCCCTGCCCTAGAAGAACCATTTTAAAGATGCAGCGTGTCAAGTCTCACCACTAGATGTCAGTAGATTGCAGTTAACTGAATTCTGTTTTCTAACATCGGTAGGGACGTGAGTCAAAATCGGTTCCCGGTGATGTGCCAGTCACAGCTGCGGAGCAAATATTGGTAGGGACACATCCCTACCAAATTAAAGTTCGTAGTCCTAGCTACAGTGGCTGCTGTAGGATAAACAGCTGTGGCCACGGTTCATCTGTAGTGATTGTAAGCTGTCAGTCTGCTGCTTACCTCAGCTGTCAGTACGCTGGGTGTCTACGCCTGTTTACTCCAGAGGAGGCTGTAAAACTCTGTGAAAGGAGTCTGTTACGACTCGAGGAGTCAGTCATACGGAGTTGAACTGTTGGGGATATCCTGAACTTTTCTGTCAGTAAGTGCTGCTGTTTTTGTCGCGTTTGTGAAACCTTCTTTGAAGCTGTTCTAACATTGTTGGACTTGAACACTTAAACGCTCATGCGATGTGAGACTGTAATCAAGCTGTTTATCAGAGTTTTAGGACACTCCAGCCTAACATTAGATGGCATAATATTAGCTCATAAACAGTTGTTGTTATCTTGTTGCCAGCTGTCTGAAGACAGGAGGGTCACATGTCAAATCTGCTGGCATTAACTAACAATAACAATACGGGGGGATTGCTGAAACTATCAGAAAACTTGCCCAGGAGGGAAAAGAGTCCTGGCATTTTCTGTCAGCCGCACCACATGTAAAACACTGGGACACGACTGCAAGGTAATGAACACAGATTTGCTACATGGTGGGCTCTGTACCAGCCACCACACAAGTGCCGCAGTGTCGCCAGTGTAAAGAGTATCTGCTGTGTCGGGCTCAATAATTCTGATTTAATCTGAAGCTGAAAATGTTTTCAGTTTGCTGTGGGCTGTAATGGGCCAGCCTGACTGGAATCAGGGGTGTAGAATTAGGTCGGGATGGTGTGGACACTTACCTACCGATATCAAATAACGTCGTTATGTCCCTACCAATCACGAGGCATGATTAGCAAGGGACTGTAGGTAGATGTCCCTACCGATATTTGCTCCGCAGCTGTGACTGGCACGTCACCGGGAACCGATTTGACTCACGTCCCTACCGATGTTAATACCAAACCTTTGAATGCATGTACTGGATCTGCCAGTATGTTGTGGCACTAAAATACAAGGAAATTTATTTGGTCTAAATACGTTGTCCCGTTTCTTCCTGGTATTATTAGTTGTGATAACTTGTATTACCTTTTTTATATTTTGTTTATATTTATATATTTTATTTATCTATTCTGTATTTCATTTTCAAGAGATTGTAGAAGTGCACTAGATTTCAAAGTATTCACTGTTTAAGTGCAGTAAATGCAGTGTGTTTACAAAGTCAGTGAGTGATCGTCTAAAATAATCATTTCAGTGCTGACCAAAATAATCGTGATTATGATTTTTTTTTCATGATTGAGCAGCCCTGCTTCTAAAGAACAGTAAAGGATGTCTGTACTTTTTTTTTTACATCTGCACATTATGCATAGCATGTAGTAGTAAGTGGCTATGTCAGAGGAGAATAATACAACTACAGCTAATTTGTAAAGGAGGGTAACCTGATGCACAGGTTGCTCCCTGTCACCCCCTCCCCCAAATCCATTATAGAAGATGACCGCCCCTCCCTGAGCCCGAGGAGTTATTCATTCACACAGATATCAAGTGGTTACTCAGAGGGGATAATCTGATTGGTTGGGTTTTCTCTGATATTGGTAGTGTCTTTACCTTGCAATCCAAAGTGCCTGGAGGTGTTGCTGTGAATTGGTGATACACTACCATTTAAATTTTGGTTATACGCAGGGGTGTGTCCAAACTTTTGCTGCACATAAAAGTAATTAGTCGCTAACAGTTTACAGTTTATTGTTTACAGTTCATGATGTGTTTTATTAACCTTAATGTTAGATTAGAAGACGTGTGACACCATGAGTGCACTGGGTTACTACATCGATAAGGCGCCAGTTCACAGTGGTGCGGTGGTCAGCAATGTTGCCTGACGGCAAGAAGGTTTGGGTTTGAATCCACCTTGGCTGGGGTCACTCTCTGTGGCATTTGCATGTTCACCCCATGTTAGTGTGGTTTCTCTCTGGGTACTCCGGTTTCCTCCCACAGCCCAACGACATGCAGTTAGTGAGGTTGTGGTTAAATGATGATTCTAAGTTGCCCATAGGTGTGAATGGTTGTCTGTCTCTCTGTGTTAGCCCTGTGACAGGCTGGTGACCTGTACAGGGTGTACCCTACCTGTCGCGGATGGAATAGCCTCCACCCCCCCACCCCCCAAATAAGAAAACTTTATTTTTCTCAAGCCAAGGAAAATATTCCTGTGAGCTGCAGTGTTTTGATTAGATGCTTTTAAAACTTATTCTGCCTGAACACAGTCGCTGCTGCATCTGCAGGATGCTTTGCAACCCACCTCCAAACAGATGTTGAATTTGTTCCTGTTCAAGCTGTTCCTGACTTAATCTGTGGGGTGGGAGGTCTTTGTTGTTTTTCCTGGATTTTTGCTTAATCTGCCAATCAGTTGGGTGGGTACTTTTTAAATAACTGATCAAAAATGATTACATAGTTTCTGATGTTTTTTTTTTTTTTGAAGTGGTGGAAATTCTAGTCCATACTAGTTGCAAAAGGATTGTACTTTAAACCCCCCCCCCTCGCCCACACACACACACACACACACACACACACTTCTTTCTGTTTGTCATTTGCCACTTATCTGATCGGAGTTGGGCTCCAGGCAGCCTGATTTTCCAAAGAGATGGACACTCAGACAGGCTCTCACATTTATAGCTGTTGCCTTCTGACCTTAAAGGCTGGAACTCCATTTAACACAATATGGCCTCTCTTTGCTGCAAGTCAATATGCTCAGACACTCAGCCAGACGACAAACTGTTTTCAACTAGTAGCCATGAAGTATTCATGGAACTACAGCAAATGCATGTTGGTAACAGCGGTGAAATGACAAATGGCTGCTGTAAAAGGACACTCAGGAGGTTCAGACGAGACGGAAACCTTTTTGGCAGCGTGCATTTGTTTTTAGGATGGAAACAAATGCTAAAGAATTACTATCAGAAACAAGCAGGTACTAAACATGTCAGCTGAAAAGCAAGCGACCTCTCCTCTGCACTCTGTACAAACAATTATCAGCAGTTATGTAATGCCCTTTTCCTGGGGAGTGAGTGTGTGTGGAATGTTACTGGAGTTTATAATGGCCGTCTGTGGGATCTTATCTCAGCAGGGGTCACGCTGCTTCTGCATATAGTGTGTGTCTGAGTGTTTAGGGATCACCCTCATCAAAATAGTGTCTGTATGAAAAACGGGTTAGGAGAGCACTGATGAGCAACTATTACAGCCAGATTAAGGCTGCCCGTGAGAAGTGATTGCATGGTAAATGATGCAGCGCAACTGTCTGCTGCAGATCGCTGCATTCATGAGACTTTACAGGATAACACCCACTTCCGTCTCATTAGCCACTGCACACTCACACAGAGGAAAGGACAAATGGGACCAGAGAAGGAACAAAAAACAGAGTAATCAGTCCGTTCACAGAAATAGACTGTTATCCCCATCAAACTGGCAGCTCTGTTGGATATGCGTTCATGCATTAGCGTGTTTATCCTCATTCACCATGCGGAATGCCAGGCCAGTCACTAAGGGGGAGCTCGACCAGGCAGCTGCTCAGAAAATAACTCGCTTTAACATGTTAGCTTTAAGCCGTGGTAAATAGCAATCTGACTGAATAAATAAATGCATCTGCAGTCACATTCATGATGCCATGAGTGTGTGTGTGTGTGTGTGTGTGTGTGTGTGTGTGTGTGTGTGTGTAATGACAGGTGAGCATATTGTGTCCACCATTTGATACTGATTGTATGAGCACATATGATGCATGATGCATCGTCATTCAGAAGCAAAGAAAAAAGGCGCGCTGCTCTTGATTTGTACTGAAAGGATGAAGTTTTCTGATGCAGCAAACGGAGAGGAAGCCAGGAACAGGACGCACAAACATCAAAGTGTTCAAACCAAGCCAGTGGTGCAACAAAATTCCCAAAAAAATGAAAGCAAGGTCAATATGAACATCGATAGCAGAAGGAGACGAGAGATGAGATGAGATTGTTGAGTTAATGGATAATTCCAGCTTGTTGTTTGTACCTTTTTGCTTTTGTGGGGTCACGGGTATGTAAGGGGCAGTGGACTGGGAGATTCACTGATAGATAGATGAGGCATCTGTGTCAGTCTGTCATAGTGAAGAAAGAGCATGAAGGCAAAGCTGTCAGTTTACTGGTTCATCTACTTTCCTACCTTCGGCTATGGCCGTGAGCTGTAGCTAGTGAACAAAAGAATAAGGCTGCAGAAACAAGCAGTGAAAATGAGCTTGCTTAGAAGCCTCAGAGTGTGGAGCTAGATCATTTGGGAGAAGCAGAAATTGGACGGAAAATCAAACATAAAGATCAAGTTCTTCAGACAGGTGCGGGAAGATGCTCCGATATAAGAGTCTGTATTTATTTAGACGTAAACACGTACAGGACCCCTGAGCTTGACATTTGAATTCAATGGACAGTTTTCAGTGTTGTTTTTCAATGCGCAGCGTTAACATTAAGCGTTATAAGAAGGATCGTGATGTTGATGGCCTTGTGATTAACGCTGCTAATGCAGACATTTTTGCTTTATAAAACAGGACTCCACTAATACACAAATGTGCAAATGAACTACGAAACTTTCCTTTTTGATGAAACATGTAGTTAGGACTGGATCAGGTGACCTTGAACCATCCCTTGGTTATACTGCAATAGGCTCAGACTGTTGCAGGGCTTCGTGTGATGCACTGAGCACTTCTTGTTCCTCTCACCTCATTTCACTCTCCATGTGTTTACATTTTTGTCTTCTCTCTCCTTTAGCTTGTGTTTTGATCTGCCTCCCTAAGCTCCCTTTCTTCTTTTCTCTTTCCTCTCACGCCCAGCCAGTCATGGCAGATGGAGCCTGGTTCTGTCAGAGGTTTCTTCCTGCTAAAAGGGAGCTTTTCCTTCCTACTGTTGCAAGTGCTTGCTCATGAGGGGGTCATTTTTCTAGAGTTTTCTCCAGTGACTGCTGTTGTGATTTGGTGCTATCGAAATACACCTGAAATGAACTGAATTCAGTTGAATTGCTGTTAAACGTCTACAAAAAAGGATTTAACACAGCTCCTCACTCTGCCCCACTATCATTGCCTCAAAGTGATGAAAAAGTTCTTGATCCCAACACCCCAGAGGGCTTAGGAAACAAAGTGCGATTTGAAGTTCAACAAGGATTTGGGCACAAGGGACACGGAGGCAATCTGCACCTCAAACCCATGTAATTCGCCATCAAAAGAGACAAAAATGGGCTTACGTATGCACAACAGGTTTTCAGCTAGCATAAAGAATCACAATGACCCACATGAGAAGACTGAGCAGACCACAAGGGGATTCATGTATGAACAGTCTGACAATCCTCTGTGCCCTTAGAAGTCTGCTTCTTCCAAGGACAGGTAAGAGAAATATTTCTGTCGTCAAAAAGAAAACAAGTGTGAGGAGTCATCCGTGATTGGCAGTTGGGGCATAGCAAATATTTTCTGTGAAAAAGTAAAGTTCATTTAAAAACCCATAAAACTGAAGCCACAGTCAAGTTGCAAGGACAGCAATCTCCTTGCAACCTTGGAAAAAAAATCAGTGGTTACTAAGTGATTGCATTGAATTCTTTTTGCTGTTGGTCAACTGGTGGGAAGCAACTTGTCTCCAAACAATGGCAGTCCAACTCGGACTGACAGCAATCACTCTCAGAAAGTTTGTCAGAGGTTTGCAAATAATCACTGTTTAAGTTATGAATTCTAACAGATCACCAGCACATTGCAATCAGAGTCCAACTGTGAGCGGTTGCAAACTAATGCGTAACTTGTGGGCACTAATCATCACCTTTGGGGGAAGATTTCCTCCCCCCTCTAGTCCTTAATCCCCCGCTTTATATTCCATTACAAGCGGTTATGCCACTATTTTACTACTGCTGTTTTGGGGCAAAAACGAACTAAATGAAGAGAAAATAAAATGATTCATAAAATAAAACGATTCAGTGTGTCAGACTTTATAGCAGACTCACAGAAAAACTGTCATGGTCCTGGGCCGTGTGCTCAGCATTTTGTGTTTAGTTCTGCTTTCACTGGGTTTTGCTATTTTCTAGTTTTGTTTTGGTCTTCCTTATTCATCTTAGATCCGGCTTTATCAGTTGTGGGTTTCTAGTTCCCTTTGTTCCTGTCTCCCCTGCGTCTGGGTTTCTCTGCCTAGTTCCCTGTGCCTTGGTCCCTGTTTAGTTTTCCTCTGTGCCAGCCCCCTGTGTTTAGTCTGCATGTACCTTGTTAGTTGTTTCCTGTTTTATTTTGACAGTCCTGTGTTCCCTGTGTGTTGTGTGGAGTTTTGCTTCCTGTGTTTCACTAGTATGATTTTGTCCACCTGTTCTCCCCAGCTGTTTCCTGTTTTCCCGCGTCATTCCCGGTGTATTTATAGTCTGCATTTCCCTCTGTTCCTTGTCGCGTCCTCCCTCATGGAGGTGCGGCTTTGTTCCGGTTTTTGCTGTCTTTTCGTCAGCCTCGGTTTTGTATATTTTGGATTACTTTCTGTAAATAAAGTCATCACTTTAATTCAGTCCTGCCTTCGGAGTTCTGCATTTGGGTCCACCCTGCTCGCCTCACCGCTCACACATGACAGAAACATGATACTGAGAATATGGCACATGTTGATTTCATTAGAAAAATATCTGGATGAACCAGAGACAGCAGCTGAGTGACTGGCCCTTGTCCTCAAAGCAAACATTTCAAATCGTCCTAGTCACTTAAATTTTATGGTGAAAAATAGGTGATGGCTGTTGTTTGTGGTACTATCTATCTGTCTATCTGTCTGTCCGTCCGTCCGTCGCCGTCCGTCCGTCCGTCTAACATAATATATCTCAAGGCAACATGGAAGGAAGTTACCAAATTATCAGAGTTGCAGAATAGTGTGATGAAGAAAGGGGTGCCTAATACAACAGAACATCTGAGGCCTTAGAGACTGCCAAGCAAAGACTCACAGCCATGGTTAATCACTTGAAGAGGTATACTGGAGAGATAGAAGCCAGGAGAATAGATCAGATGTTGTCCACTGAACCATCCAAGGTGAACTCTCAGTGTCAGGGGAACAATATGAGAACAGCACCCCCACCAAGGCTGGAGACGGAGCAACACTGGAAGAGCATGTGGGAGAAGTTTGGAGGTCTGTAGCGGTTGGCTCTGCAGAAAGTTGGCGACCTCTGCGCACTATGAGCCTCAGCATCTGCTGACTGCTGGCATTTTACGTGGCCTACAGCTTCATGGCTGAGTTGCTGTCATTCGCAATCGCTTCCACTGTGTTATAATCCCACTAACAGCTGATTGAGGAATATTTAGTAGTGATGAAATTCCAGGAGTGGACTTGTTGCACCGGTATCATCCTATCACGGTACCACGCTGGAGTTCACTGAGCTCCTGAGAGCGACCCATTCTTTCACTGATGTTTGTAGCAGCAGTCTGCATGCCTAGGTGCTTGGTGTATACACCTGGGGCCGTGGAATTGACTGGAACACCTGAATTCACTCATTTGGATGGTGAGTGAATACTTGGGCAATATAATATACTTTTGCATCTACCAAACATAGAAATAAAATCAATCTTAAAATCACGTAGCAAGAAGGCTCCCTAAATAAAACATAAAGTTCAATTAGTTTCAAGATTGTATGTCTGGATCCAAACTGAACCTGATCCAGCATCACATCACCAGCAGTGACTACTAACACTGCTTTTTTAAATGTGCTGATAGCCATTCATTACATTATTTAAAGCTTTATAAGTAACTGGATGGTGTAAATTATTGATTCAGTTTTACAAGTTTCCTGTTGCTGCAACAATTTTCACATTTTAAACTGGATCAGCAGTGTCTAACTACACAGCCACTCCATTATTATTTTTCCTATTAGTAGTACAAGCTACACCTCTTGCACTGAGATGCGAGCTGTCTTTTTATGCTCTATACGTAATGTGAACTTCGTGACACATTAGTGGGTGGAAAGCTGGCCCACTTGGTTTTGTGGGTGGGTTATTATGGTGCAGCAAATTGAGGCTTTCTTCCAGGGTGAATAAAGCCAAGTACTTCTTTATTGGACCTGACTTATTGGTCACATCAAAGCTGCTTTCAACACAAAAACAGTGGAGGCGACCACAAAAGAGAACACAAGAGAAAACTGAAGTCTTGAGTTATGTGCTATGTTTGCCACAGGCATCAGAGTTCATTTATTACTGACAGACAATCACAGTCAGTCCTCCTACATGGATGAGTCTCAGTAAAGACACGTCTCCAATACACACACACACACACACATCTAAAATTCCTGCTGTCAGCTCATTGTATGGGTATCAATCAGTCTTTGAGATTGGGAAAGGAATCTGATTCAGACACAAAAAAATAATTTTGTTCTCTCATGGGTTTGAATGCACATCAGCAGCCTGTCAGCACGAACACGATTGCACCTTCTTGGAAAATGGAGCAGCAGGACGCTGCATTAAAATGTGGAGTAAAGGAAAGTCATAATGTGGGTGCAGGTAGACTCCCTTTTTTTTAACAGTACCATCAGAACAGGCCGGAATCAATTCTGAGATTAATCTGGTGCAAAAGGAAATTACACACAGTTATCAAAGCTTCAAACAATCCATACAGCCAGGGTCCAATCCTCCCACACTCCAAGATCAAAAAGGCAGATTTGATTAAGCATAAATGCAGCAACAGAGGATACAGACTAGCAATTTTCTGACTAAAAAGTGGGCAGGGAAAGATGAGGTTTCACAAAATCTAATCTTTAGGCCATTGTAACTATATGGACATCTAATGTATTTCTGTGGTTTTCAGGAAAAAAAAATAATTGAGAACTGAAGAACAAAGGACAGCAGGGTCACACATAAAAATCCGTTTTCCTTACTAGGCAGATTGATGACCTACCTTTCAAGATTACAGTGTTATTTCTTTTTGTGACTGCGGTTAAACATGTTGTTTGGTCCTCTTTGCGGCTTTCAGAAATATGATTTGTGTGTTGTGTATAGACAAATCTGCCAACCTACCAAAGTGAAAGTAACCGCTCTCCTTGCGTCTCGAACAGCAGGCCATCATAAAGCTTCTTGATGTTTGCATCCAGGCTTTACATTTTGTGGCTGCAGCTGGCTTTGGTCTCTGGACGCGAGCTTGACTCTGCTCGACTTGGAGCCATTGGAATCTAAAGTTTCTGTTACTTTCATGGGGCTGGGCAAGCTGAGATGCCAGTGACTTTTTTTTGGTTGTTTGTGCATGTGCGTTGTGCACTGGTCTTTGAGGGGAGAGTAACAGGAGTGCAGTATGCTAGCCAAGCTTCTCTAGGTTCTGTTTATACCCCTCTGAGATCAGTTACATCTTCACACTGTTGTACACCTGCACAAATATCTGCAAGCAAATTACTGTGATAGACACATTTTCTCGTACTGATTGCCTTGGCCAACGTGTTATCTAGAGAAGTCCAAACAGAGTGTCAAGAAACTTTTAATGGAGAGGGGATATCATCAGGTTTACAGGTGCAGGCGCTGCCAGCATTTTCAGATTAATATGTTTGAGAAACAACTTAAGTTTAATCAGATGTTTTGCTAATATACCACTTTAAGGGCACCACTTTTTTATTAATGTTTCGATCCCCCTGCAGGTTTCCAGGATTAATCATGTCACACATTGCTCAAGCTTTTAATACAGCCCCGTATCCATTCATTTTCTATAAAACATGATTTTATAGAATATGATGCATTGCTGTAGATTAAACAGTATATAAATAATTTAAACAGAGTTCAATCTTAAACAGCAGGTGGTTGAGCACATACCCATTCTGTTAAAGTCACTGCATGCCCCTGCCTATATGACTTAAATGCACGTTTTGTTTATGTTTCATATATTTAATAATAACCTCGCAGTTAATTGAGTTCATCTTTTCTTTGCAAACACTTTAAATTGTTTTCAAAGTGAATGCACTAACGAAAAAAACCCCAAAACAATTAAGGCATTTGTTCCATGGGCAAACTGCTGCTCATTTAGATCAGAGATACAGTAGAAACAGGTACAGTGCTATTGAAAGTGCCATATGTTCATGTTTATTTTAGAAAGGCAGTACAAATCTGTACATCCATCTCCTCCTGTGGCCAGCGTATTATTCCAGCTGGATATCTGATGACCAGTAGGCATATGTATTGACAACTTGGATCTCACTCCTACCATCCAGCTTGCTTCTCAGCACCCATCTTACCTTCTGGAGGTATCTGGCTGTGGCTGACCTTTGTGCATTTTTATCATGATTCCTGTGGGCCTGTGGGATACCCAGTTACTTCTAGGTGTCCTGTATGTCTGCTATTCTGCCTTCTGGCAACTTTACCTTGTATCAACTCCTGTGTCTTTGCAACCATGCAGCCACACTCATCTAGTCCAATTACATCCCAGTGTCCTTGCTGTAGTTCCTGATAAAGTGGATCAGTGAATCGGTGTCTTGCTCTTGCTGGCACACAGCTTGATGTCATTCATGTGCAGGAGGTGGCTGATGGTCACTGCACTCCTGAATCTATATCCATATCCATTCTTTGCAGTGAGCTGGCACTGGGAGAGCCCATATAGAACAGCAGCTGGGGCAGAGTAGAGTAGTGGTAACATTATTGTTTTTGGAACAGCAGGTTGGGGTTTGAATCCTAGCCAGGGAGTGCACCCAGTAAGGCTCCCCATGCTAGCCCAGATCAGAACAGGAACGAGAGAACTAAGACTATACTGGCTCGAACGCTGCCTGGCTTAACAACGTTTGTGCCAGGTGTTGGGGAAGTGGGCTCCTGGAGCAAGTTTTACATGAATATGGATATCTTTGTTCGTCGGTAGGTGCTCACCTTGCAACCGGAGGGTCGCTGGTTCGAGTTCCTGTCTGAGCGCATGCTGTCGTTGTGTCCCTGGGCAAGACACTTAACCCACATTGCCCAAGTGTGAATGTGGTTGGTGTTTGGTGGTGGTAGGAGGAGCTGTAGGCATGAATTGGCAGTCAGGCTTCTGTCAGAAGACTATGGCTATTAGCTTAGCACCACCAAGTATGATTGAGTTGCGAATGAATAGTGCACAGAATTGTAAAGCGTCTTTGAGTACTGTGAAAAGCACTATATAAGACTAATGTATTATTATTTGTTCCTGTATACCTTGTTGCTGTAGCCTACTTCTCATCAGTAAGTCCTATATATGTCTGTTATAAACAACCAGTGACACATGGACATCAGCTGCTGTTAATACCCATGGATGTACGAATGGTTATAATGGTATAATCCGGCCAACTGGATCATCTGGCTGAGGCGACATGAATCAGAGGGACATGCTGAAAGCAGCAGGAGAAACATGCAGCTCGTGGTCAGAAAAGGCTGATGTGTGACTGTGATGAAAAAGCCTCTAATTAGCGGTCGTCTGAAGGAGCCGAATTGGTGCCTCAGTTAGTTCCAAATTCTCGTCGGTCTTATTAGGGCCATGTAAGGTTATGTAGCAATTAGGGCCTGCATTTTGGATCAAGTCTAGGTCTTTGATCTATTAATGTCATGCCATGTCTGGCTGTGCTGTGTTGTTTCTCTGCTGACGTTTCTTTATTTCCACATGTGGGTTTTGACCTGCCGAGGCCCTGTTTTCCTCCAGCTTTGAAAGAACTTTGTAGAAATTTTTAAAAGTCAAAAATGATTTAGATTTTTGCTCTCTGATTTCTTCTGAGAATCTTTTTTTTTCCTATTCTTTTTATGGCATTATAACCATTTATATGTCCATGTGACATCCCTGCGTATAGCTTCTGATGTCCATGTGTCACTGGCTGTTTTTAACAGCCACAGCAGCAGTCCTATAAGAGTGGAATGACCTGTTTACAGCACCAAAAGTGCAAATATAACTCCTGATTATCTATTATTTTGTTTGTGCAGATTATATAATAATGCAGTGTGTTTCATGGATCGGTTGTAAAGGTTCTCTAAAGCTTATGGATATGCCAGAGGCATTACTGGAATGACCCATCTCTGCACTCCAGGTTAAAGGAAAAAAAGTTTCATGTTTCCACAATTGTACTGCACCAATATGTATAAATGTGATATTATATGATATAATTATATTATGATATTGTGTTAATTTCTTTAGACTTTAGTAACTGTCCATAACATGAATTAGCATGGCGTTTGTTCAGTGCGGATGAAACAAGATAGCTGTGCCTGGAGGTGTTAATTCTGTGGTATGTCCCTGAATCTGTAACTTGGTGTTCAGAGCCCACAGGCAACGGAAATGCCGTTAAAAAGCCTAGTTCATTAACATTTTATTTATATTATACTTCTTCCTGTTCAATATGTTGCACGAAGAATAAATAACTGAATAGCGATACAGGAAGCTGTCAGACACACATTAGCTGTTTACAGCATCTGGAGACAGAATCACATCCAAGCCATTAACATACTCGCTAAATAATTAAGACATTTTATGTGCAAATATGGAGCACAACTTTGCTGTGCACCGGCTGTTTCAATGTCGTCACGTTGTAATGTACAAATTCCTTGGAAGTGGCATGAATGGTGAATGCTTCGGGATAACAGAGCAAGAGATGTAAAGGGGATGAAGCAGCAGGGCATTTGGCAGGTATCCATGTGCCTGGGCCCAGTGCCTTTCACCTTTAAAAGGACACAACCACAATGTGAAATTCACTCGATCAGTTAAACTGGTCCCCAGGCTGTGTGTGTTTGTGTGTGTGTGTGTGTGTGTGTGAGAGGAGGAGCAAAAGGTCGCACTGATTCCCAACTGAAGTCAAGCTGAGATTGCACAGCACTCTGTGAGGGTGTGCACAGACTGCAGACGATTCTCTGGCAATGACTACAATTTAACTGGAATGATACACACAATGTGGTGTGTCATTAATGCGTCGAAGCCTCCCTGTGTGTGAGTGCGCGTTGTACAAAAGATGTGCGGTTGGCATCCAGTCAAAAGTGGGACAGTGTGATTTGAAGTGCTCGATATTTTCTTTTGCACTTTTCATTTCCTCTCTGAAAGCGCCATCTTTCTCACATTTAAAAAGAAACAAACAAAAAAAAAAACAACATTTCAGTTGTAAATGTTTGTTTCATAGATAGATCTTCTATATAGGATTTCCTTGAGTTTTGCCTGATTCATATTTAACCGCTCAACGTCCATCAGGTAATGGATGGCAGCTCATGTAGGGTTGGGGTGGGTGTTGTTTTAGCCACATGCCACTGAAACAGGAGGATGGTACATTTCAAATCAGTCTAATGCATTTGGGCATTACAGTTTTTCTGTTCCCTTTGGGTCTTCCGAGGAGACAAAAATCCCCCATAAATCTATAAAATAGGGGTAGATGTAAACAGAGATGAGGTCACCTCAAGGGTTAACTGAACACAAACCCTAGTCGTAACCTCTGACCTTTGATAGGTCACCAGTTGGATGTTGAGAGGTTAAATATGGAAAAGGAAGGATACTTTGTAACCATAACCTTAACCCAGGAGTTACAAAATCCCTGCAAAATCCAGAATGACTCATATAAGCGTGGCCAAAATGAGCGCTCCTACATATCAGTGTAGCTCAGGAGGCAGAGCAGGGCACATGATAATTGGAAGGTCGGTGGTTCAGTCCCTGGCTGCTCCTGTCTGCATGCCAACATTTTCTTGGGCAAGATATGCAAACATGCAAGAGGATGTTGTATAAAGTCCTTTGATTGCAGCAGAAAAGTGCTGTATAAGAACCAGTCTGTTTATTTAAGCTTGTCCTGTGGCATCTAATGCCATTTAGTCCCCATAGAGTTTTCAGAAAACTGCCCTTTCCTGTACGACCACTAGAGGTAGTTTAATTTTATTTTAAAACGTAGGTATTGATCGTAAAACATGCCTGCGCAAACAACCTATGAGGACGGGCTCTAATATATAGAATAACATATTAGTGTGGAAAGCAACGCAAACAAGCAGGCAGCCAGGTCTGAAACAAAACTCTCCTGGTGGAATAAACCATCTCTGACAGAGTCGTCTTTCATCTGCAGACACTCGGCATTTGCCAAAAAAATGTCCACAGAAACTCATTTAATTCATGGCCTGCTGTTTGGGCTTCGATAAGGCAAACATATGCTTCATTTCAATAAAAGCATACTTTTCTCCCTTTGCTTATTTCTACTTGTTCAAGACCGTTTAAGTTTGCAGAAGTCCAAGCTGTGTCCGTCACTGCCTTTCGATGGACATCGTGTCAGCTTGTCTTATTATGTTAGTATAAACAAATGCAGATAAATGTCGCAGAATAATTCTATTAAAATAAACAGTGGCGTAATTTCTGCTTTGCTTCTTTTCAAATATTTCTTCACTTTGCTTATTTGTATTTTTCACTCTCAGTGTGGGGTGTCTCTGTTTACATGCTCTCAGAGCCGTCACACACCATCATACTAAACAATTCTAACCCATATTCATTAACAAAGCTAAAGGCTACATGAAGGGTAGGAAAGTACTGCAAACTCTTCTGGAGGTAAAAGCACACAAAAAACAATTTATTATTTATAGGATATATTCTGAGGATTCAACAGCTGCAGCAGTCGAAGACATTTCTGTTTGTAGATGAGAGGCAAATACACTACCATAATAATCTACCATATCTGGTTTAGTTCAGTACTGATACCATGCCTTTATCTTGATTGAAGTAGGCATCAGTATGCTTTTACATGGGAACCTCTTGGCTTTAAACAAAGTACTTTCTTCTATAAAAAAAAAAGTATTGATTGACTAATAGAAAAAGACCTTCAGCCTGTGCTTTCTTAGGCATCATTCTAACACAAAGAAACAGGGCTGCCAAACTGAGTGTGAGGATCCAAAGTACATCTTCTGCCAGCTCAGCGTCATTAATCACTCTTTGATAATTAGGAGCACAATCACTTGTAAAGGGTAACAGAAGGGATTTTATTAATGAAGCTGAGGAAATCAGTGATCAGAAGCACATTGAGTACAGTTGTATAATAACTGCAGTGGATCTGAAAGAGCTTTAACCAGGCAGACTAAATAATTCATCACACTGTCATTATTGTTATCCTGGCTTTGATTTAGACTTCAGATTTTGGGCCGTGTTGGGAATTTGAAAGACAGCAAAGCTGCTACACTGCTACAGACTGTACATAAAAGATGTACACATCCATCAGATGAAACCCTTTAATTTACAGCAGTGGTTCTCAAACATTGTCCATCGTTTTTCTTTTCATGCCCTGCACAAAGGAAGGTCCAGGGGCAGGGTGGAGGGGTGGTGGGCCCGGGGGATGGGGGCAAGCAGCATGATGGCTCTATGTACACAAAAAGACGGTGACGGTGGAGAATTTGTTCTAGCCGCTATACCAACGTACCTGCTAAGGTATGCTAACATTATTTCCGTGTTCCACCGTGATAATTAATCAGATGTTCAACATTTGTTCCACGTGACTTTTCTCCAAGGTCATTGGCGCCCCATCTGTCATGACCCCGCGCGCCACACAGTTTGAAAAACACTGGTTTATCGATTACAGCTTTGAAGCCTCAATTTTAGCATTGTTGCCGCTGCCATCCAAAATTCAGTAGAATAAACTGTGTCAAGATGTTTGTTTTGAGATCAAAAATGCTTCCGAATGTTTCTTGAAGACGGTCAAGTGGGGCACTAAAGTGATGAGAATTACCTGAGGTGAAGCTTAGCAGATAATTACCTGCTCCAGCTTCCAGTCTGTGTATCCACCTGCCAGTCAAAGTGGTATTTATTTAGTTAGTTAGGCATAGTATCGCTGGAGTCAGCTGTGTGGCAACAGGAGTAACACCATCCACTACTTCACACCAAAATCCAGTATCTTTAAACCTTGGCAGACTACCATAGCAGTCTTATACAGAGTATGAATTCTAACAAGTTTAGTAAGACCCTGAATTTTCATGAAGCTCGTGATCAGAGTTTGTACTTATTGTGTGATATGTCAAGATCTACTGCATGGCACCCCCGCAAACTCTTTCGGTTGCACCACCATTTTTAGGATCAACATCTCAAGAACTACAGAATGGACTGGCATGGAATTATGTGGAAACATTTAATTTGGCCAGAGTGAAAGAAATGCCAACACCAGGAGAAAGCGATCATTCCCAACAGCTTCGGGAAGCACTGCTGGATTCCACAGTGCAATGAGAATTTGTGTGAGAAGATACACTTGAATGAATAAATGAATATACCCCATTTTGTCTGGGTGACTTGAAAAAAAAAAGAATTAAAGTAGTTCTTCTGATTGAGTCAGCATGGGAGCACAGTGGGTGTTTCTGAATAAGAGTCGCTGGTGCTTTTATTTGCTAAATCCAGTCATTATAACACACTATGTGCATCTGTATGGTGGGTGTGTATGTGGGTTTTGACAGCACAGTATTTCCCACCAAAATCCCACTTAGACCTCAAAAAACATTTTTTAACCGATATGTAACAAGAACAGCACCAACTGGTGACTTCTCCGTAGGGCCACAAAGATTTTACCATCTCCTGTGTAATCTTCCTAAAAGCTTTTTTTTCTTTTAGTGTTTGACTTTATTGATTTCACAATGACTCACAATGATGGAGGTTTTTGGAATAATGTGGCCCAACATTAACTCTATTTATCTTGTGTTGCTTTATTGTCCAACATTTGATATTAGGTCTTGTAATAAATCTGGTGTTGAACAAAAAATGTTTGACATTTGTTTTTGTCTGTTAAAAAAAAAAAAAAAAAAAATATATATATATATATATATATATATATATATATATATATATATATATATATATATATGCACCTGATAACACTGGAAGACCTGGAATGGATGTATATGTAATATGTAAATGTAAAATAAAAACTGAAAACAACAGTCGATGCATCTTTTACTTTCCATAAGTTCTGTATCTTTGATCCTTATCTAAAGCATTTAATGGCCTGTAGCATGCATTAGCATGCAGATCACCTGCTTTAGTGATCTGAACAACTGTAGGCTACTGAAGTTATGTATTGGAATACAACAACAAAAAACATTTCCTTCACTTTAGGCAGCACCATAATTGAAGACCTCATTTGAATCGGAACACACAAATTTATGGTTGGAAGTCAATAAACGGACAGACTTGATGGAATGAAATCATTCTGAATTTTTGCATATTTTCTATCAGGGAAGCTTTCCAGGTCTCCAGTGGTTTATCCCGTAGCCAAAACCAGCAATGCAGTTAAATTAATTGTATCTCCAACAACAAAGTTGGCTCCTCCAGTTGGCTTTTTTACCACAGTAGACATCAAACCTTAATGCTAGCCACATTAGCATGTGTAACAAGTCACACCTAAAAGTGGTACCTATAACGCCTAAGATTCTATAGAGTGTGGATTGTGTGTGTAATAGATTTATCCTATAGATAAATAAATAATTCAATCTATTCAGATCAGTCAAAGTGGCATGTTTGGAGCAGACACCAACTGTCCGCTGTAGCAGGGTCTGTGCTCACAGTTGCTGCTAATCAGGTGCCAATCAGGCAGTTGACTGTCAGCAAAAAACAAGACTCAATAGCAGAATAAGCCATTTGGCATTGGCAGAGAAAATCTGGCAATTTTTTTCACGGGTGCCGCCCACATGTACTCAACTCTGCTGCTCAACCCACAAATGCATTTTTCTTATGAATGTGGCACCATTTAAGGGGAAATAAACAGCCTTTCCAACAGTATAAGATTTATTGCCAAGACATATTGTGACAACAAAGAAATAATCAACCAAACACAAGGTTTATTTCCTTTCCTTGATTAAGTTAAAATGTCAGCTGTGCCTATTCTTAGATTTTAGGCTACTTAGTGACAAAAACAAAACAGATAATAGGACACGATATTAAAAATGAGACAAATTTGAAGTTGTGAGAATGTATTCCTCCTTGTTTGTAACACTAGCTGTGTCCAAGTTAACATGTCCTTGACCGATCGCCACAATCGAAGTAAGTCAGCAGCATTTTGTGAATTAGCAACATTGTGCTGAATTCTTTCTTTGACATCATTTTATCACATGCTTGTCACACAGCACACTGGCAGAGCAGCAGCAGCAGTTCTGCACCAAGTGGAGACTTAATGGGAGTGGAAATGAAGCCAAAGCAGTGCCAAAAACTGCAGTTTTTTGGATTTGCCACTTAAAGCTCATGTTGGAATCACTGGACTTGACCTTTTCACTGTGTTTGTGCCGTCGGCGCCTTTTGGACATCAAAGTGTGCCTGCATAGACACTTGAAAAGCTCTCTGTAATTTACTGTAAGGCCATCAATAAAAAAACTTGTAATAGTTGAAGATATAAAAAGGTATTTTAACTGTAGTCCAATCAGTCAAAAACAGAAACACACCCTGCTAACGTGACAATCAGTTGTTTTGTTGTTGCTGTTTTTTTTATAGGTCTCCTTTCTCACAGAGACTTCATCATCCTCTAATTACCTGATTTAGTGTCTGTTGTGAGTTAGCAACAGGTGTTATGGAAATTTAGCAGCCCTGTCATGCCTGTGAGCAGAGTCTATGTTAATTTAAGATAATTAGTTGTTTGCAGGAAGTGTAACCAAGGGACGGTGAAGAAAATGCTGCTGGCAGGGAAGTGCGTGTGGAAAACCTTCAAAGCAACAACAACAAGGTGTTTACATCAAGATTTTTAATAATTCTGCATTTCCTACACTCTCCCAGTGGATTGATTCTCTTGTCTTGGAAATCATGCAATTGCCTTTGGTTTCTGTTTGGTGAACTGCTGATAATGCTGTACAGAGGTATTGGATTTGGTTTAGTAAAAAAGGAAAGAAAAATGAAACTGTTGTCTCAGGAAGTCCTTCTGTTTAATGCAAATGTGATATCATCTCAGCAGCAGGAGGTCTCAAGGTTGACCTGCTGAATTTGTCTCCATAAAAAAAAAGACTTTGCAGTGTTTGTGTCTTGTTTATTGCTCTGCTTTAAGTGTGGTCTGTTTAATGTCATCCTTACATTACCTTTCCCTGACCTTTGCTTTGCAGCAGCTCTACAGGCTGTCACATAATCACCAGTCAAGAGTTTAGACTTTTTCAAGTAGGAACCCTTTTAAGCTTTAAAAAAAAAACAACCAAAAGAAGATCAATGGGTAATTTTGCAGAAGAATATGAAATCCGCGACAGCTTGGTTATGCTGCTTAGGTGTGATAACTGCTCTCTTCTACGTGTGCAGAGCTCGTGTATGTGTGTGTGTGAGTGTTGATTCAGCAGTAGACTTGAGATGCTGTGGAAAGAATAATTGCTTCAGAAACACATACAGAGTTAACAGATGGGTAGCCTTGTTTATTTGGCTCTAAATCAATGGGAAATTTTAAGACGACTACTGCAATCTAATATTGCTTATAATTGCAAACCTGCACTGTTGAAAGAGTGAGTGACAGGCCCACATGCCTCTCTACAGTAATCCTTGAACAATTAGAACAGCTAAATCTACACATTTATAAAGGACTATGATGTGTGAAAGGCATTTGCTTTTTCTCGTTAGTGTACAGCCTGGAAACAGGATACGAGCGTTAAAGGATACGACAATGTAAACTATCTTTTTAAGGGACTGGGCCTTAAAAACAAGCCATCAGATCACTTACAGCGGTATTTTGGAACACTATCAACAGTGATTGATGCTTCGAGGGAGCCCATGTAGGCGTCACTTTACGGGTCAAAATTTCAGGTTTTCTACCTGAACCTTTTTCCAAGAGCAACTGCACAAGTTTCAGAGACAGACATAAAATTTGCCACTTTAAAAATTTCCACAGTTGAAATATATCCGAACCTTTTTAATCTTGTACTAAAAAGTTATTTTATGAAGGCTAACTCTGTGCACATCGCAGTAGTTCTTTTTAATGTTTGTGTTCAGGATATAAAAAAATACTACTGCACTACTGAAAGCTTCAGTTTCAATTAAGGAAACTTAAGGGTATACATTATGACAAAAGATGGAAAAACAAATGTTAAAATCAGCCAGACCTCAAAGAGAAGGCAGAGTCAGATATAAGATTATAGCTGAGCCAAACTTGAGTGTAGAAGAAGTTTCCATCTCAGTCTGACTCATGTGTTTGGTAACCCTTTTTATTGGATTATTTAGGTGATTCTTACTATACATTATGATTACAACTGTTGAGGCTTAACCTGAAGGACTCAAATGTAGGACAATGTTGGAAAGTTCATCAGTTTTCAGCAATCCTCTCTCTCTCCACAGGACTCGGGGTCACTAAGAGCACTAGTGCTGGACAGTGTCCAGTTACAGCCACACTCACACATAGGGAAGTGAAAGAGAGAAGGTAGATCTGCGCCTGGAGGAAAGGACCATGACAGTAATGTTTTTTTTTTAATAGTCAATCCTTCCAGCCATTTTCTCATCCACTTATCCAGTTAGATGCTTAGATTAGATGCTTAATCCTAGAAGGGGTCAGTGTACTCATGACAGTCACAATGGCCCTGAAACCTAGCCCAGCTGTCATAAGGCAAGAGGTGTGGTACCCTCTAGACAGGTCACCAGTCTGTGCAGGGCCAACACAGGGAGACGAGCAACCATTCTTGCTCTGTTCAATTTAGAATCCAACCAACATGTCTTTGGACTGTGGGAGAACCAGAGGAAGAGAGAATACAGAGCATCAAGGTTAACATTATGGCTAACATGCAAAATAGGCTAATTAATGAACTATATGCCTCTAAGCTACAGTTAGCTAGGCTGCATTAGCTAAGGCTACATTGGCTAACTTTGGACATCTTAAATGTGGTACAAAAAAACTATCCCATTTGCTTACACAGACCCATCAGCTGCGCCGTCACTGGCAGAAAGAGTTATTTTCTAATTTAGTCTTAGGAGAATAAAGTCAGCACAAACAGAACTGTCTCCTTTATTATTAAACCACATCAGGGGTTTTCACACATATTACTTTTTCATTTCTTCTAGGCAAAGAACACATGCTGTCCCTAAACGTGCCGTATCATTTTCTGCTAATTGGTGTGTAACAGCCCACGCAAAGTTTCCATTTCATTTTCCATCTCAGAGACAGGCACCATTTAGCACCCTAAATGCCAGATCATAAAGCCTACACAGTCTAATATCAACTCGCTCTTCTGTAGCTAAACTGACATTTTCAACATTGGATGTTTCCATAACAGAATTTGAATTGAATAAAGTAGCCATTTAGCATGTTCATACTCCTTCACCAAGATCTTGGTCTCTTAGGTTTATGTTCTTACAGTCTCTCTCTGGGATAATGTGGGATGCAAAGGATAGTGGGGTCCAGGTTGCATGGTTCACAAGTAAATGTAGCTGAAATTTGCTAAACCCTTTACTTTACTACTACAGTTTTTGTCCATATGTACCAACTGTCTTTTTCTAATTATTTTTGGCCTTTGCAGCTTTAGTTTACAGTGAGCAGTGGAGTGAGACAGGAAAGCGGGGGTAGGGGGGGCATGTGGTAGATGGTCACAGGTCAGGACGCGAACCCGGGCCGTCCGCAACGCCACGTGGCATACATGGTCGCCTGCTCATCCACTGAGCCACCCCTGCACCATTTTTCCCTATTGTCAACATTTTAAACCTATAAATGTATCAAACTTGATTGGATGGCAACTATTAATGAACAGGAGCAACTCCCTTTTTTTTTTTTTTTTTTAAAAGATAGACAAACTTTGTGGGTGGCAGTGGAACAGTGGGTAGGTGCTCACCTCGCAACCGGAGGGTCGCGGGTTCGAGTCCCCGTCTGAGCGTGTGCTGTCATTGTGTCCCTGGGCAAGACACTTAACCCGCATTGCCTAAGTGTGAATGTGGTTGGTGGTCGGAGGGGCCGTAGGCACGAATTGGCAGCCACGCTTCTGTCAGACTGCCCCAGGGCAGCTGTGGCTACATTAGTAGCTTACCACCACCAAGTATGATTGAGGTGTGAATGAATGGTGCACAGAACTGTAAAGCACTTTGAGTACCATGAAAAGTGCTATATAAGTCTAAGGCATTATTATTATTGTTATTATTATTTAAGTATATTAGCTTTGGAATTCGGAACAACAGGATAAATGGAACTTAAGGTCTTTGGGCCAATAGTTATAGAAGATGATAATTCATAGTAAGGCATTAATTAGTATCCCATAACGACTACAGCCAACCGCTTTAAATTTCCCCATAATGCCGTTTGTAGGTGCACACCACAGCAGATCATCTGCCTCCATCTCACTCTGGCCCTAGCCGCCTCCTCTGTCACACCAACCCTCTGCATGTCTTTCACTACATCCATGAAGCTTCTCTGTGGTCCTCCTCTTGTCCTCCTGCCTGGCAGCTCCATATTCAACATCCTTTGTCAAATATATCCACCATCCCTCCTCTGCATGTCCAAACCATCTCAGCCTCGCCTCTCTAACTTTGTCTCCAAACTGCTCAACTTCAGCCGGTCCCTCTGACTGTACTTGTTTCTAATCTTGTCCATTCTGGTCACTACCAATGAAAATCTCAACACCCTCATCTCCCGTCTTTTTGTTAGCGTCAAGATCTCCAAATCATACATCATTATATCAGGTCTCGCGGCCATCTTGTAAATTGTCCCTTTCAGTTTTGCTGCTACCCTTCTGTCACAAATCACCCCTGACACTCATCTCCACCCACTCCATCCTGCCTCCACTCTCTTATTCACTACTTTTGATCACTGTCTGATTCTTTGTATGGTTGACCCCAGGTATTTAAACTCATCTGCATTCACGACCGCCGCTCCCTGCATCTTCACTGTTAGATTTGTCTCCCTCTCATTCACACACATGTATTGTCTTGCTTCCACTCACTCCAGTTCATGCCTCCACCTCTCTAGGCTCTCTTCCACCTGCTCCTACTCTCACTTTAGATGACGGTGTCATTAACAAACATCATAGTCAGAGGAGACTCCTGACTCACCTCATTTTTAAGAAGTGAAATTTATTTATGAAGCACCTTTCTAGATAAGGATCACAAAGTGATTCACAACAACAGTCAGCAAATAGAATACACAATAATATTATCCATTGGTTAATAGCAGACCTTTACAAATAGACCTTGAACAGCTCTTTGTAAGTTTCAGTAGATGAGTTTGCATGTGACAAATTCAGAATTTCGTGTTGTTGTTTTTGCAACATGCTTGGTGTGCGAAGGCTTTTGTGCATCACCCAAGCTTCCTCCCTCTTCATTAGTGTTCACTACAGTCATCTCTGTCCTTTTTCACAAAATCCACCACCATCTGACCTCGCACATTTCTCTCTTTAACATCATACTTACCCAGCACCTCATCACCCCTGTTCCCATGACCTATGTGTCCATTAAAGTCTCCTCCAGTCATCACCCTCTCTTTCCCCGCTGGGGACACTCTATAGCGTCATCCAACTTACACCAGAATTCCCTTTTCTCTTCTGACATCCAGTCTGTGGGGTATACGCACTGACAACATTCAACATCACCCCTTTGATTTCCAGCTTTAGTGTGACACTCTCTTCTCCTCTGCACCACTATTTACGTACTCTTCCTTCAAGATTACCCAACTCCATTTCTATTCCACCATGGTAGAACAGGCTTTGCTTCTATTCCTCCTGGTCTCCTGCACACACAGTATACCTGCCTTCCTTCTCTCCACCATATCAGCCAGCTCTCTTCCTTTACTAATCACAGTCCCTACATTTAGAGTGCCTGCTCTCACCTCCAAATTCCTGCTATTCCTTCTTGCTTGCTGCCTGCCAACATGCCTTCCTCCATTCTTGTCTCCTCCATTCTCTTCGACCAACAGTAGCACAGTTTCCACTGGCAGCCTGGTTGGCCACCAGCACCGGAGGCGGTTCTTGTTAACCCGGGTCCCGGCCAATGCGATATGACAGTCTCATTCTTTATGATCCACGTGTTTGATTTGGCCAAGATTTTACGCCGGATGCCCTTCCTGATGCAACCTGCCCTATTTATCCAGAATGACAGTAGGAGTACACTGGCTTGTGCCAAGACTGCATTTGGGGGTGACATGAGACGAGTCTGACAAAAAAACGTATTTATTTTTTTGATCTTCCACAATGGTTCTGTCATTTCTATGTTGTCGACCAATAGGAACACAGAGCACTAGCAAGCTACCGAAATGTTTTTCTGCCACTCAGCTGTGTATACCTGTAAACATGCTTGTGCTTATTATAGACAAATGATGCTGCCAGAATAGCTACGCTGAACTGTGAAATGGAGTAGTGCCACTATCATGAGCTGCCACTGTTTATTTACAGTCCTTTTCCACAACCCACTCATTAACCCTTGCTTTACTGTATCAGTATCATACATGCAGTGAAAGATGGGAGGCGCTGTCATATCTCTTAGCCTCTAGTGCAAGATTGATGATTTTATACACCCCTAATCTGACAGCAGGACCCTGTTTTGTTTGAGGGGTTTTTTTTGTGTCTTTTTTAGCACTTCTAAATATTTGTAGCTGTCACTTCAGTGGCATTGTGAGCTGAGTGGCAGTTCCTTATGTTGCAGATACAGTATAAGGAAGAGGAGTTTCGATTTAAATTATGCAAAAGTGCACCGTGAAACCCGGGCCAAGAAGAAAAAAAAATACTATGGAGCTGATGCAGTGAAGCGGGGAAGAAGATATCACAGATATTTTAAGTAATCAGACTTTCCTGGGCAACTCCTAAAATTGATTCTGGTCCAGTGAACATCTCAGCTGGATAACAGAGTTTCAGAGATACTCGTTGCCGAATGCAGACTATGAAAAGACTCTCATCGTGATAGTTCATCAGGTCATTTTGTTTCCACTACCATCTGTCATCTAAAATTTAGTATGTTCTCCTCAGTTTGACTTGGTTAAAAAGAGAGCGAAATAGAGCAAATGATGAAAAGAGATGATTGGATTACAACAAAATTTAACCTCTTGCAACGACTCCAAGGTTGTTGGTCCTCAAAGACAGACTTTGATTTTATTAGAATTAAATCAAGTGAGAAGGACTTTAAATAAGCACTCCACCAAATCCCAGTAGAAAGTATCTTACTAGGTGTGAGATTCTCAGCTTGGATTTAACCACTGGGAATAATGAAGGAAAAGTTCAGATGAGTTCAACAGTGATAGATAATTAAACTCCTCAGGCTCCTGCCTCGGGGAGTTCATTCTGGCACGCAGTATCACTCATTTCCTGCCAATCACACAGAAAAGCATGCTCTGCTTAATCGGGACTATGTTTAACATCAAGAAATCCTATATTAAAAATATTAAATAATAACTGAGACTATTGAGACCAGAGATCCAGACCATAAACATACTATGAAAATGTTTACTGAGGTCATGGATGAAGTGAGAAGGAGAAGGAAACCAAAGGGTAACTTTCTGTACAGCCTTGCGTACATTTTTGTAAGATGAGGTTTGGTTTTTTTTGCACTAAGTCGTTTACAATGAGCAGGATTGGTATATATTGGTACTATAAAACAGCCGTTTCCGCATCGCTGGGTTTGAAAATTATAATTGGCACACAGCACCTTTGCTGTGGACAAAAATCTCACTCCATACTGGACTCAAACTTTGAAACTCTCATGTTTACACTGCACTATGCCATTTTAAAAATTAATTACTCACAACCATATTGATTTATTCCGCTGGCATGTGCGTTTATATCAATTGAAATAAAACAGGGTAATACAGGGAATGTCTTTTATTTGAACATCCACGCACAGACCGAGGCCTTGATGTATGGAAACCTCTTTTTCCAGTCAATGACAATTGTTACCATGGCTACACACTTCACTCTGAACCTGGATATCGCCTGCTGCTGCCAAACGACTCACTGATAGAAGTCTATCTCACATGAGCAGCACCTTTTTCTTCAGCGGCTCGCACACCTATAGAACCTTACACTGTGACTGTCAGAAGAAGAAGTGTCTTTCATCAAAATACTGTTTAGACTAGAGTCACGTGAAAAAGATTAAGTACACACCTTCATTCAGTAGCTTGAAGAAGCCCCTTCAGGAGCAATAACGTCAAGTAATCATTTTCTGCATGACTGTCAGTTTCTCACAGCGATATGGCAAAATTTTGGCCCACTCTTCTTCACAACGTTGCTTCAGTTTGTTGAGTGTGCAGGCATTAGTTTATGCACAGCTCTCTTAATTTCCTGCCACAGTATTTCAATCAGGCTGAGGTCTGGACTTTGCAACACTTTATTTTTTTTTTAGCCATTATGTTTTTAGGTTTAAAGGTGTGCTTGGGATCATTTTCCTGTTGCATGACCCAATCTGGACCAAGCTTTAGCTTTCAGACAGATGACCTTACATTTTGAGTACTTTGGTATACAGAGGGGTTCATGGTCCATGCAATGACCGCAAGATACTCAGAACGAGCCCAAATCATCACCCCTTCACTAGTTGGTATGAAGTATTTGTACTGATGTACTGTGTTTGGTTTTTGCCATACTTGACCCTGTGCATTATGGCCAAACATCTCCACTCTGGTCTTGTCTGTCCAGTGGACATTATTCCTGAAGTCTTGTGGTTTGTTCAGATACAACTTTACAAGCCTAAGCCATGCTGCTTTTTCCTGGCAGCCCTTCCAATGAGGCCATACTTGTTCAGTATTTTTCTAATTGTACTGTCATAAACTTTGACATTTAGCATGCTGAGTCCTGTAGAGTCTGAGACGTAGCTCTTGTGTTTTTTGCAGTTTCACTGAGTGTTGTGCAGTCTGACCTAGGGATGAATCTGCTGGGACATCCACTCCTGGGAAGACTGGTCTCCACTTGTGAATAAAGTTTTCTCATTGTCAAATAATGAACTCAAAAATTGTTTGGACATGACCTTATAACCCTTCCCAGATTGATGGGCATCAGCAATTGTTTCTCTAAGATTATTCCTGTTGTCTTTCCTCATTTGCGTTCTCTTAATACATACCTGAATGCCAGCAAAGACCAGCAAACTGCTAAATCTTCTGCATTTATAGAAGTGCTCACAGTTATGATCAGCTAATCAAGTGCAGCACCTGGCTTCTCTTTACCCCCTTAATTTCTATGGAAGCCAAATGGGGCGCACTTAGTTTTTCACAGGACTGCACATTTCTTTTTCACATGAATGTCCTGGTGGTGGTGTATTTGCTTTCTAACATCTCTATTGTTGACGACAAAATGCACATTTATGACAAATTACTGATTCTACTGTAGATATCAATCTTTATATTAGAAGTGCATGCAGGAATCAGGAGAATCAATATTTCAGTAATTGATCTACACACCACTTCTCTTTAGTTCTTAGAAAAAGATAGAGGCACATATTTTGGTGATATAAGGTGTAGAGATTTTGGGTGAGTTTGGGGTAAAATTTTAAATTCCACATTAGATAAAGATATTTGAATTAAGACATTGAGACGTAGTTTATCCATTAAAATTGTTCAGTATTGGCTGGGAAATGTTAGAAGGATGAGCCAGAAGGCTGTTTAAACAGTGTTTTGGTGATGACTGAGAACAAAATAGAACTTTTCAATTTAAATGTGAAGAGTTATGTTGAGAGGAAGGAAAACACAGCAGTCCAAAATCAGAATGATATTCCATCTGTGAAACATGGGGTGTTGTTGGGGTGTAATGTTTGGGCCTGTATCACCATCGTTCATGAATTATGAAACATGACAGTGCATGCTTAAGGGATATTTCAGGACATCTGGAAGTTGTTCTACTTGGTGACGACCCTAACCCAGAACAATCAGAATGCCATTTTTGTTTCTTGGCAATCAGTGAACAAATAAAATACTCATTCTGACACCTGAAAAAATAAAAACAAAACAAAAACATCTTCTGGGACATTCTCGGTGGCAAACAGCTCAAATGTGCAAATTTAATTATCATGTTTGCTCTCCAGATTTCCACTCATCCCTTTCTAACTCAACCGTAATCCTTTTCCCCAACAGGCACTGGTCCTTTCTCTGCAGCACCCGAGATAATCCCCAAACACACCCACCCACCCACCCATCATCTTCTTCTGTGTATTTCTTAGAAGTTGTGTGCATGCACTCCATCAAAAAGTTTTTTTTTGGTATTCAGTAGGAGCGCTTAGCAGTGGACAGGACAGAGGCTGTGGTCAGTGTACCGGCGCAGTCTACGCCCCAACTACGCAGCATCTCGGACAACCTTCCCAACCTGCTCTATCGCTACAAGTGGAATGAGGGGAATTCGATGAGATGCGTCGGAGCATAACGGCTGCAGAGGCGTCATGTGCCGTGGGTTTGAATGGACTGCAGACTGGTAATAACAATGAGGATACATGGCACATGGAAAAACTGAAGGGAGAAAGATTGCTTGCTTATATTCCAGTGACATCTATCTTTGTTTTCTATGGCGCCCTGCTAAATAGTTCATTTGATACTTTGAATGTTAATATAGCACCCAGTGTTTCTTCATCTGACAGAAAACAGGCTTGAAGGTCAAAGCAGAAAGACGTCACAAACACAACTTTTCTCTTTGAAATTAGCATGTGCTGCATCTTTGGTATGAAGGCAATATTCAGCAGATATGAAGCACCGGCTGGGTCAACTCATCTCCTTCGTCATCCATGAGAGCTCTCTTCTGGAATTAGAAATGTCCCTCCGTCATTCCCTTGGGTGCAAAGCCCTCCCTACTTCCCTGCTTCCTCTGAAAAGCCTGAGTCAGACCCTTCAGGCCCACAGTTCTTGTAGTGTTAAGTCCTCTCTGCAGCACAAGTATGAATTATCCTCTGCTCATTTTCAACCCAGATCACTTCCATGTTAAACAGTTTATTACTTTCATGACAACATAAAAAAAGAATAAAAGGTGGTGTGAAAAAGGCAAATATAAACTATTTTTAAATTAGGCCGTGGAGCATTTCACAAGAGAGGAAAATTCTGCCCGATGCTTTTAAGCCAGTTTTCAACAATGCACGATTTCCTATACCAATGGCTAATTCACTCTAAAATTTCCTTCAGCTATTACTGTTATTTCATATCAGGGCATTGTAGTTTTAGTCTTATTCCTGTCCTCACACTCTTAATTTCTTAATCTTTATTTAAATTTTCGATGTTCGAGATCAGTGTTTCACTCCCGGGCTACTCCAGCCATTCTATCTTTTTATTACTTTCACTTTCCCGCGCTGTCAAACTTGCCCCATCCTCGATTCTGTTATTACTCTGATCCAATAATATTCTTGGAAACTCGGTGCTATTCTGTCCTCCTGCTTTTCAGACGTTCATTTGTGCAGCCTTCACCCTGAACTCCATTTAATTCTGGATGTTCAGAGAGTCTCTGCTTCAACACACCTGAGTCAAATATAGAAGTCATTAGCAGGACTCTGGAGAACTTGACTGCATACTGATGAGGTAATTCAGCCATTTGATTCAGGTGTGTTGGATCAGGGACACATCTAAAACCTGCAGGACACCGGCCCTCGAGGCCTGGATTTGAGGATCTCTGGTTTGAGTGATAGAAGTACTTTGACATTCAGAATCCAGTGAATGAAGGCTGTAAATAGGGCAGCACCCCAGAGTCTAGATGTTGGTGGAGGATCCCTTACTCAAACTCTACATCGATAAATGATTTATTTTATTTTCAAATAATCCTTACTTGTTTGAAACAGAGCAGGAAACCTCTTTTCTTCAGTTAAGTTTTGAAGTCACAAGTGTGTGGAAAACAAGGAAAGAGATGAACGCAAAGAGGAGTTAGAAAAGCATGGAGCTATGAAGTGAAAGAACTCAACAGGAAGAGAAAAAGAGGAGATAAGCTGTTAAAAGGTTAATGGTAGAGCAGCTAAGAGACAGCTGATCCCTTATAATCTTCAATAAAATGAATGAAACAGCTTCAGCAAGTGAGAACACTATTTCTGGAATCCAGGCCTGGAGGGAGGAATGCGTGTGTGTGTGTGTGTGTGTGTGTGCGTGTGTGTGTGTGTGTGTGTGATTTGTGTATATGAGGTTGTCATCTTGATGTTCAGTACTGAATGTCACCATTTAAAATACAGTGTTTTCAAATGCTGTGATTAGCATGTCATTGGTTCTCAGAGACTGAAGCGCTGTAGGTTTAGATCCTGGTGACACACATTAGCTTCACATATGGAAATCATTTATATAGCAACATAATAAAAATATCTCCACAATTAAAATAAATAAAATATATGTAGAAATGTAGGTCACACCGCTGCTTTAATCTCTGTGTCAGTGCTGCTGCATCTCAGGTCTAGTGTCGGGGAACAGGAAGTATGCAGCAAGCGTTGCATTTGTTTCTGTATTTGTTGAGATAACAAAATTATTTGCATATGAATAAAGTGGAGAAAGAATTTAGTGTTTTTATTACGCTTCTAATTTTAGGATATTAAAATGCTGTTCAGTAAGCTACTATAACGTTATATAACATTATATTACACTTTAATTTAATATGGGTTTTATGGGTTTCATACCAATGACTGTATAAAGATGGGCAGCATGGCTCCACTTCCTCCAGTTGTGCGCTGATGAACCCTTATGGGCGCTACCATCTTGCATTTCTGGAGCCAGAGTCTGTGCAGTAGTGACTAAAGGTGAGAGGCGGGAACACTCTGGACAGGCAGGCAGTCTGTCACACGCAGAGGTAATCATCATCATTCTGTAAAATCAAACCCTGTGAAGACCATATATCATTCATGATGTTGTGAGCCTTCTTCAGAAGAATGCAGCTGGTGAGGTTGCTCTCGGTGGTGCCTGTAGAAGTTCATGAGAATTTTGTGAGAGCGCTCAGCTTCCTTTAATGTCCATAGAAAGTACAGAAGTTTTGGGCTGTCTTTATCAGGCTGATTGTATTAGTGTGCCAAGTGAGGTCATCTGTGATGTGGACTCCACCTCAGTCCTTCTGATGTTAAGTGGAGTGTGTGAGCTGTCTTTTGCATCATCTGAAGTCCACAATAAGCTCCTTGATCTTCTTGGTGTTAAGGGTGAGATTGTTATCGCCACACCAAGCAGCCAGATGTTCCTCCTCCTTCCTTCAAGCCTCCCTGTTATTCCCGCTTCTCAAACCCACCAACATGATGTAATCTGCAACCGTCACAATGGTTTGTCATAGGTGAACAGCAAATAGAGGAGAGGACTGAGGACGCAACCTTGTGGAACCCCCATGCTCAGTGTCAGGGTAAAGGAGAAGTGGCTGTCTAATCTAACAGACTGGAGTCTGTTGGTTAGAAAGTCCAATTACTGAGTGAAGTGTCTGAGTTTGGCCATCAGCTTGGATTTTACAACCGTGTTGAATGTGGAGTGCAGGAGGTGACCTATTTATCCTATAGGAAAACTGGAATGGGTCCAGGGTGAGAGGGATGCATATTTTCAGCTGGGACTTGATGAGTCTCTCCAAGCACTGGTGATAATGGGAGTGAGAGCCACAGGGTGGAGCTCATCCAGTTTGGCTGCAGCAGCGTGTTCTGGCACGATGGTTGTAGTTTTGAGGCGTGTGGGAACAACTGTCTGAGTCACCGACAACTTGTAAATGTCAGTGATAACCTCAGCGGACTGCCCCGCGCATGCCTTGAGCACCTGGACCAGGATCCCATTAGGACCTGCAGCCTTCCTGGGACTGGCTCTGCTCAGTGGGGCCTGCACATCAGCAAGGGGGGGAACCTGTGCCAGTCATCAGGTGGAGGAATGACACTGTCACATGTGGGGGGGGTTTGTCCGTGTCGAAGCGAGCACAAAACTGGTTGCGTCTGTCTTAGCAAAGAGAGGTCAGAGGTGGAGAGCGTTGCCCTGGGGGATTTATTTTCAGAAATTCAGCAAATGCCCTTCCACATATGACATGGATGTATAATGTCTTGCTGCAGGATGGAATCAGCATTTGCAGTCCTTACTACCATTCTCTCACATTTAATAGTAAATACTTGGGTAGTTAAACAAATGAAATATGATCTGACTGTCCCATGTGGGGAAGGGAGGTGACTTTGTAAGGCCCACTCATGTCAGTGTAAACATGATCCAAAATGTTGTCCTAGGTGGGACAGGAGAATGAATCTGAGAGCTGCACTACCCAGATTCTATCTTCTGAAATGTGCCAATGACAAAGGCTTCATCTGGATGTGATTTTATTTATGTGCTAATAGCTGCATAAAGCTCTTCAATAGCTAATTAGCTAGTAGGTGGCACATAAACTGCCATCAGAACAACAGCAATTCCCTTGGCAAGTAAAAACGCTGGTGTTGGCGTCTCAGCGGTTGGACTCACAGGGTGGTGTCTTGGCGATCTCCTCTGGGATATCAGCTTGGTCAAAGACAAAGTCAAAAAAAAAAATTTGTACAAAGTCCAGAAGGTCCTGTCTGCTATGCGAGATGAAGGCACGACTGTGAGCAGGAAGCATAACTTTAGCAGCAACATAAGCACTAGTTTAACATGCGCCCGCCGCCATGTCTAGTCAGTGAGGTTGAAGAATCTGAGAAATGCGCATCGCAGAGGTTGGCAGCATTCACTCTTACACAGCATTAATTACACCAACACATGTATTAAAGGGAGTTTAACAAAAGTAATGAGCAAAAACACACAAAGATCTAACTAAAGACTAAGAGGAGAAGAATGTATGAGTGTGTTTCTGTTCTGTAACGTGGCTGAACACATGATCACAGAGAACAAAGAGAACGCATGGTGGGATCTTTGAAGTTCCTCCCCACGTGCATGGACGTTTAAAGAGGACATAAAACACTACATTTATGAGGATACTTTACATCAGCGGTTTCAAACTCTTTCACAGAATGGACCAAAATTAAAAACACTGTCCAAGTCACAGGCTGAACAGGATTAACATTAACAGTCTAAAACTGAAAATATTTTAATCAGCAATATAAATTTGAATGACCAGAATACAGCAACTTTTTCCTCAACTTCAATAAATAAAATATAAAATTACATTTGTCTTCAAAAATAGACACACGGGTTTACCTTTGAGTTCAGTGAACAGGTCCTCTGCCTTCCACCTGTTTGGAAAGTCCGCTTTTCATTTGGCCATTTTTGGGGGTCAGGCTAGCTTGAATGTTGCTGTAAAAACTGCTGACCAGTGTTTTTATCTGCTGATCACTGATCAGTGTGTCATTGGCAGTGCAGGAAAACAGGTTGGTGCACAGGTCTCTCTCTCTCTCTCTCTCTCTCTCTCTCTTTGCAGCTGTTGCAGTGCATTTTGGGATTTATAGTATGAGTGGTGGCAGTGCTATTTAGCCATAAAACTGATAACTCAGTGGAAAGCAAGGAGTGTAAAGCTAAAAACTGAGCCTCCGAGTAAGAGATGGGATACGCTTTGGATATTTGCTTGTTTGGTTTAGAAATTCTTATTTCACATTATTTCACTGAGTGGATTACTAGAAGTGCAGGACTCTGCCTCTAAAGTCAGAGCAGTGGAGAGCAGCCTACTCACCTCAAAGGTGAGAGTAGAGAAGAGCATGAGAAGAATGACCAGCTGTGGTTTTGTCTACCAGGTAAAAGGTGTTGTGTTACAGATGGAGGAGGTAGTGTTTATAGCACACAAATAACTGGATCCATGTCCTTCTTCCTACAATGCTAATTTGAAAGTGCAGTGATGGAGCTTGCACCTGTTTAACCTGCTTTATTTATTAAACCAGACGTGGCAGGAGTTCTCTTCTCCATCATCAAGGGTTCACTTGCTAAAATGCTAAAGATTTTTAAAATTTTCTTAACAATGCCCGATAACTCCTCTGCTTGGATATTTGCCAAGGTGATTAGTTGGAGAAAATGCTCTGTTATGATGATAAATCACAGAAGCTTATTTACTTGTTAATCCTAGCTCTATTTCAACACAATGTGCAAATAGTAATTGATCTTAGAGCAGTGAAAGCAGAGCCATCTGCAGCTTGTTTAGTGCACTAGTTTCCCATCAAAGAACAGCGGTTTATCCACAGTGCACATGGGGGAAAAAAACGTTAAAGCCGCAATCTCTTAGCTTGCCCATCTCCGGACTTTGTTAACAGAACAAGGACATGCCCATGAGAATGCTGGCCCATACAGCTTTCAGTGGCTTGCAGTCAAGCAAAGTCAAGCCTGCTTCCAGAGACCATAGTTAACTGTAGCCACAAGATGGCAGTAATGTAAAGGATGGATACAAGCAGGTAAGAAGCTTTATGACTTAACGGTCTTTGAGAAGAAAGAGAGATCGCTTGCACTGGTACAGTTTAATTAATGTTTATTTTTAGACGTCATTGGACAAGCACTTCCTATCTTGCTCATGAAGAAAAGAAACCATGTTAACTGCTAAAATTGCTAGTAAATGTAAAAACCACCCACCAGAGCTAGAAGATGAGAACTTTATAAACAAGAAAAAAGATAGCTGCCTTCATCTCAGAGCATCACATAGTCCCTTCTGCGGCACGGGTATGGCAGAGATAAATGCAATGTGCCTTTTTCTGCAGAGATAATGGTCCTCCTTTGAAGAGCTGTAAACTCCACTTCTGGAAGTTTGAGGAGTAGCAGTCATAATTGACCTCTGATAAGACGGTATTTGCTGAATCATTCTACTTGTACTACAGAAAGGACAAACTGCATAGATCTGTCATATCTGACTGCAGGCAAAAATATTCTTTTTAAAACTGTAAAATTAAATAGTAAAGTGTTTAGGCTCCCTGATGATGAAGCTTCAACGTCTGGATTAAAGTTCAGGAAACACTGGCCTTACTTCATTTAGCCCATAGTCGTCCTGGACCGTAAGGCTGTGTTGGGGGCCTTATTCATTTTTCTTAATTTTCCCTGGTGTTGCTCTTATTTGATCATTATATTGTGAATATTTTTTTCAAATACTAAATTAGTTTACAAATTGACATGCAAATTTGGGTTTATTTATCGATATGCAGATCTTCTAACACGTTTCAGGTGGATGATAAAATGCTTTAACAAAAATTTGACATTTCACTGTCTAGAAAAGTCAGTATATGGGGATGAAATTTAAATCTGTTATCATGTTGACATTGTTGATAAAGTACTTTGAGTACTCAAGTACAGTGGAGAAGTGCTAAATAAGAAAATGAATGTTTAAGCCCTTTAGTCTCCATAGACTTTTACAGAAATCTGAGAAAATCCATATGTATGCATTTCTTTGGGAAAGCCGAATACGTTATTTGCACACCCTTTCATGTTCGACTGCTAGAGGTCATTTAATTTTTTAAAGGAGGACAGGCTTGTCTGGAGGCGCCACTTGTTTCTTTTTAATTTTGCTAGGAAAATGGCAAATAGACGAGGTTTATTGAAACATGTGCAAACATGCACTGAAATACATTATGGAAGGCAAAAAAAAACAAAGTTTATTATAATAAGCTTGAAAGTCAGTATTCGGTATTCCCACTTTTGTTCTTCGACACAGGCTGAACTCTCCTTCACAGCCTTTCTCATCAGTTCTTTGTGTAGTCTTCAGGAATCGTCCTCCAGACTTCTTCAAGGACATTCCAAAGCTCTTTTTTGGATGTTGGCTGCCTTTTCTATCAAGATGATCCCACGCTACTTAATTATGTTGAGGTCCTGGGAAGTCAGTCCGTGACTGATGGTGTTCCATTGTGTATTTTTCTATCCAGGTATGCCTTTACTGCATTGGCAGCATGTTTGGGATCATTGTCATGCTTTCCAATCAGATGCTTTCCAGGTGACTCAAAACCTGATGTTACTTTTCTGTGTTTAATAATTCTGAAAAGACCTCCAGCACCACTGACTGAAATGCAGCCACAAACCATGACAGAGCCTCCACCTTGTTGGCTGTAAACACTCACTGTTGTACCTCATCCACACACAGGGAGGCTTGACAGAGCCGGTCCTCCACCAATTGGAAGATTGGTGGGTTGAACCCCAGCTCTACAATTCCACGTGTCAAAGTATTCTTGGGCAAGATAGTGAACCCCAAGCAGACGCCAGTGCATCCAGTGGAGTGTGTGTGTGCCAGTGTTAAATGGGTGGGTAATGAGGTTAATACGACTTGAGCATCATGAAGCATCATAAAGACCAAGGAACACACCAGACAGGTCCGAGATACTGTTGTGAAGAAGTTTAAAACCGGATTTGGATACAAAAAGATTTCCCAAGCTTTAAACATCTCAAGGAGCACTGTGCAAGCAATCATATTGAAATGGAAGGAGTATCAGACCACTGCAAATCTACCAAGACCCGGCCGTCCCTCTAAACTTTCATCTCAAACAAGGAGAAGACTGATCAGAGATGCAGCCAAGAGGCCCATGATCACTCTGGATGAACTGCAGAGATCTACAGCTGAGGTGGGAGAGTCTGTCCATAGGACAACAATCAGTCGTACACTGCACAAATCTGGCCTTTATGGAAGAGTGGCAAGAAGAAAGCCATTTCTCAAAGATATCCATAAAAAGTCTCCTTTAAAGTTTGCCACAAGCCACTTGGGAGACACACCAAACATGTGGAAGAAGGTGCTCTGGTCAGATGAAACCAAAATCGAACTGTTTGGCCACAATGCAAAACGATATGTTTGGCGTAAAAGCAACACAGCTCATCACCCTGAACACACCATCCCCACTGTCAAACATGGTGGTGGCAGCATCATGGTTTGGGCCTGCTTTTCATCAGCAGGGACAGGGAAGATGGTCAAAATTGATGGGAAGATGGATGGGGCCAAATACAGGAGCATTCTGGAAGAAAACCTGTTGGAGTCTGCAAGAGACCTGAGACTGGGACGGAGATTTATCTTCCAACAAGACAATGATCCAAAACATAAAGCCAAATCTACAATGGAACGGTTCACAAATAAACGTATCCAGGTGTTGGAATGGCCAAGTCAAAGTCCAGACCTGAATCCAATGGAGAATCTGTGGAAAGAGCTGAAGACTGCTGTTCACAAACGCTCTCCATCCAACCTCACTGAGCTCGAGCTGTTTTGCAAGGAAGAATGGGCGAGAATTTCAGTCTCTCGATGTGCAAAACTGATAGAGACATACCCCAAGAGACTTGCAGCTGTAACTGCAGCAAAAGGTGGCGCTACAAAGTATTAACGCAAGGGGGCCGAATAATATTGCACGCCCCACTTTTCAGTTTTTATTTGTTAAAAAAGTTTGACACATCCAATTTCATTCCACTTCACGATTGTGTCCCACTTGTTGTTGATTCTTCAGAAAAAATTTAAATTTTATATCTTTATGTTTAAAGCCTGAAATGTGGCAAAAGGTTGAAAAGTTCAAGGGGGCCGAATACTTTCACAAGGCACTGTATCTGCTTTCTCTGTTCCCCCACCAGCATTTACACTCCAGGGGGTCCCAGTCATTATGTCCTACCTTCATTTGCACCGCTGTCCTGCGATGTTTTTTCATAAAATGTAACTGCCATAATGTTGGCTGCCCAAGTTTCTCCCTTTTTAAAACAAGTGATCTCTCCTTAATTAAACAATTTATTGACTTTTTTTCTTTGCTCTTTGTTTGATCAGGTGGTAGGTCCATATCTGATTGCCCATCCCAAGAGACTAAGACTAGAAGTACATGATCCTAATAGACTATTCAGGATCCTGTAGTTGTACATGGGAACGTTCAGCCATAGTGTGACGTTGTCTGTGATAGAGAATGTTTCTCGCAATGGAATTTACGGCTTTAATCTGAAAAAGCTTTACAGTCCTCATATTTACAGGTGAAGACATTTGGCTACATGTGGATACGCTCGTGAATTGTTGAGTTTTGTCTGACTGAGATGCTGGAAAAGCTGTTCAGTTAACCAAGCAAAGTCAGTATTCATGGCTTTATTTTATTCGCGTTTGCATGCCTTCATATGTCAAAATGGCATCTTTAACCTTTTATGTTTGTTTAAGTCTGCTATATTTAAGGAATCCTCTTAGTGTTTAATATGTGTACTACAATTTAAGATTAAGGAATCTTTTGTCCATCCAATAATTATGAAAGCATGTGTGGGAAAATTAAAATTCAGGCGGCATGTCATGGGAGCATCTCCGTTGTCTGCCCATCAGAAAGACTCGGGTATTTCCCGTTACTTAATTATCTTGTGTCGATGTTTCGTCAACCATGAAGCTCTGCAGCTGTCATCAGTCACTTTAAGGGATTCGTAATCGGAAGGAGCTTTTGTTTATTCTAAGTCTTGCTCGACTGGATTCAAACATGACCATCTGAACACCACCATCACACCTTTCCTTTTCAGAGTGTACCATTGGTCCTCCATCAGCTGACCTTGACCTTTTCTTTGGATCATCCTCTTTGCTGTGTGCATCCTTGGTTCATGCCTCCATTAAGATACATTCTGTCCTTCCATCTGAGCCGTGCTTAGCTGAACAGTGAGGCACTGTTTTCTGTGTGGGCTGTCTGTGGATCACACAGGATCTGAAATCTGTAACCCTGCTGAAGGAGACCATCTGTCTGCTGCTGAAAACTGGGGCCATTACAGAGGAGCAGCTTTAGATTCTGTTTAGAAGGTGCCTTCTGCAGATAACTCATTTATAGGATCTGACGTTGATGGTGATGAGCCTGAGTGCATGTGATCTGATTTGAATTTTTTTCAATTATGCATTCAAAACAGAAACATCAGTACATCCCGTTCCCTACATTCTCAGATCTGCATGAAAAAATAGCTGATTAGACAATATCCATAGCCATTTCACTTTTTATATATATATATATATATATATATATATATATATATATATGTGTGTGTGTGTAGTATGATAGTATATATATATGTGTGTGTATGTGAAATCTCTCTCCTGTAAGACCTTAGCTTTTGGCTACTGCAAGGAGGGCTAACTAATTCTGAACTGTTTCAGTGACTCAGAATGTGCACAGGCGTAACAACTCTGATGCACTACAGAGCGGATAGCCTCTTACTGCCACCTTGTTCCAGAGCAAACACAACAACTCACATTCACTCTCTCTCTCTCTTTCTTTCTCTCTTTCTTTCTGTCTTTCTTTCTCTCTTTCTTTCTTTCTTTCTCTCTCGCTCTCAATAATCAATAATATCAATAGCATAATTCCAGTTTTTGATCAACCCCATGCACAACAATTGCAGTCAGAGGTCAGACATAATTATTTCTACCGTGAACTAGGCTATCACAAGCCCAGGACAACTCAGCTGTTATTCCTTATTCAACACTAGATATTTCATTACAGTATGAGTGCATATTTTTATATATATATATATATATATATATATATATATATATATATATATATATATTTCAGTCTTTTACAAAAACAAACTCACCCATCAGAAGTTTATCTTTCAGGCCTCGCACTCAGCAGAGTCAGTGACAGCACTGTTCAGATCCAAAGTCCTGGCAGATACTCATCCTGCTCTCTTCTCTTCCTTCTCTTTGAGCAACACTTCTTTGTTTTGTTTGTTAAACAGAATTTCAGAATGTTGCTGCACTGGCTAACTGCTGTATAAGACACTCTCTGAAAAACTGTTGCATAGTCAACAGGTTTGCAGGCATTTTGCACAGATGACAGGGAGCAAGGTTAGAAACTGCAGGTAATATAATTCCCAACATCAAAACATTTCAGAAAAGGCGCTCATTTTAATCAGTGGAGTGTGACATGCAGTCATGAATTTGGGCTTCTAACTGTGACACCCAGCAGCATCTTCAAGAATGTTAAGCTTGCAGCTTATTGGCTTTGCAGCTGATGTGTTATTGTAGGTCTTACCACAATACAAGCACCTTGAGGCGACTGTTTGTTGTGATTTGGCGCTATAAATAAATTAATGAATTGATTGAATTGATGCTGATGCTGATGCTGATGCTGCAGCTGCAGCGAAGGGCAGGTACAGCGAATCAGACCCACTCCAAGATCCAAAAGTTTGCTGCTGAGCTAAGTAAACTGAGCTGGGGTTTCCTCATTGAGAATAACAAAGCTGTGTGAAAGAGAATTGGCATGCTTCAGATGACCTCTCCACAGGAAGCAGGCAAAGAAGTATGTAATCAAAGACTGTTGTCTCACACTGACAAGTATAAATATACTGTAGCAGTCTATAAGTTTATTGTATCGACAGCATGGTGTGCTTCTGAATTTTATAAGAA
Source organism: Pterophyllum scalare (assembly GCA_024447675.2). NCBI lineage: Eukaryota > Metazoa > Chordata > Actinopteri > Cichliformes > Cichlidae > Pterophyllum > Pterophyllum scalare. The sequence goes on from JAMQGT020014544.1 coordinate 75,448, forward strand.
AAAAAATGATATAGGGTACAGAAATTCATAGTACCAGGTCAGTATCCACCAGCTTGAATATCTTTAATGGAGGGGGACTGCATGCTGATGTGACTGTCAGCCTGAAGAAGAAACAGGCATCCAGTCAGAGGTTAAAGTGGGATTTGGCAGATAAATACAAACTACTGTAGGTTTGACGCAACACCAGGCTGCAGCAGACAAAACTCTCTTGACAGTGTTATATATTTACATACCTATCAAATGTAATTGCTTGTTTACTGAAGGTCCTGAAACGCCATTACGGCTCGTTCCAGCCGCCTTCAAACCCCGTGTCCGGTCACAAGACCGTCCGTGTGGGCGATAATGGCTACCGAAACCCTCCAGTCAGTGCTTCATTTTTTCTTTAAAAGAAACTGTGTGTGAGTGGCAACATTGTAGCCCTGACAAAAGAATGGAAGAGGTTGTCCAGCATGTTCTGCACACTGGCATATGCTTGACTGTGTGTGTGTGGATGCTGAGATGAAACAGCAAATCGAGGGGGGCGTCCTCCGCCCATCCGCTAGATGAAGCACCTCAGTTTCAGGTGCTGACAACAAAAACTTTAAAGTACTTAATGTGCACCACAACTGGGCTGTTCTGGGAAACCACAAAAGCATGTCCATGTTATTTGAATATATGTATGATGTGAAAAGTCATACAAGTACCACATTCACTGTAAAAAATAACTTGTAGCAAAATAAATGCTGATGGCAGAGCCTTGAGGCGACTGTTTGTTGTGATTCGGCGCAATAGGAATAAAATTGAATTGAATTCTCTTAAAGCCAGTGCAGCTTAATGGTAAAGAAACACATTAAGTCAGCTTCGTTTCGTATAGTTACCCACATACGGCTCAACAAGTGTGCATATTCTCACTGCTGACAAACTCGCCATATTGACAGTTTCTATGGTAATGCCGGTGAGCTTTCATTCATGCCCAGATGACACGAGCTCGGCTGTTTCGGCTGCATCTTCTGGTTGAAAAAAGCTCAGTTGGAGAATGCATACCCTGATTGCACGTAAAGATTGTTCAGATCAATTAATAATAAATGAAACTGAAGTTAAAAAAAAACCAAACTGATTCAACTGCAGCTTTATGAGCACAAAGCTGAAAAATTTAACTGTTTCTTTACAAGTGTGATGAATGCACTTCAAAGTATGCACAACAAAGTAACAGATTATCTATGTAAGATGTGGCATCAAAGCAACAGTGAGCACACCTGTCGAGATTCAGTGTGTTAAAAGAGGAACTGAGACAATGACCTGCAGAGGGGAGCTGTGAGCAGAGTAAGAGCATCAATGGGAAACTTGATGTGGGCAGATGAAATTGGTTTGAGCCAGGTTGGAGGGATCAGAGATGACTGCAGGAAAAACACCACAGATATAAATTTTTTATACAGAGGTGTTTTGGGTGCAGGTCACCAGGCAGGTTGTGTCTAATTTCAAGAGTGCTTATTTATCTGCCACTCTCACCGCTCAGATTCATGTCCCGTTGTAACACAGCACCTGTCTCTAATGAGCTGTGAGGTTCAAGAGCAGAAAATAAAAATCTGCATTACTTGATGGATTTCTCTCAAAACAAAATCCATTGAAAGCAAATCTTGATAATATATGATGTCATTTTTTGCTTCAGCTGTCTGCTTTTAATGTTGCAGCTCAAAGAAATCAGAGACAAATCATACTGCCTGTGTGAGCATTTCAGTTAACATTAGTAATTTCTCCAGCCTGCCCTCCATTTTTGCAGGCGACTTCTACATGAAAGGGTGTGTGAATGATGCGTTCAGTTTTTCCCGGCAAATTCTTAAATATGGATTTTCTCAGATTTGTGAAAAGTCTGTGGGGACTAAAGGACATTAAATGCCACAGGAAAATCTTAAACATTAAATAAGTAACCTGATTCCTATAAAGCCATTTTCTATTACACTTGAGCACTCAAAGCACTTTATACAATGTGTCTCATTCATATAAGCACTTTAGTATTTTGCTCAAGGATACTTTGGCACACCGGCTGGATCAGCCAAGAATTAAACCAGTAACTTTCCGAATAGTAGGTGAGCTGCTCTGTCTCCTGAGACAAAACTGCAGTTCCCACAACTGGCCACTTCCAAAAGTGATTCAGTCCCATAAACTCACATGTAAAATGCCCAGCTTTATAATATTAAAACACATATTTACAATCTGATACAAAAATGAAACAGCTTCACCTTTTATTAAATAGTTTCCCCCTTCATAGCAACTGTTGAGTGGCCTCTACCTGCCAGGCCTCACCTCTGCAAATTCAAGCCCCAGAGACTGAGCTGTCTGTGCTGTTTCTGCCTCTTGGAACATTTTTTAGTAAAATTATGTAGCATTATCTATAATTTATTTATTATTATTATTATTATTATTATTGCGTGCCAACAAAGTCTACTAGCCTTAGCTCATACAGTAGCAGTCTGAAAGACCAATCTGAAAGAAGCCAAAACACGAATACTGATGCTTCAACATGAAGAGTGAGCTGCAGTTATATATTATTTATATACGTGGGGCTGTGTCATTAAATGCTGAGTGAAATAATAAGAAGCTGATTACTCACTGACTTCCAGCTCTGAGCAGCACACACAGGAAAAACAAACTATTCAGGTCCAGTTCTCAAAGTGTCAGTCAGCTTAAACATGACAGACCCACAAAGGAGCAAAGGTGAAATTCACCTTGCTGCCAGAATATTTTTCTTTTCTTTCTTTTTTAAAGCCTGTCATGTCCGGCAGGTTTTGCAAACAGAATTATGATCTGAATGCACTGTTGTACCCAACATATTTGCTCTTCCAAGATGAGTTCTGTAGATTCTCTATACGCTCCTCTTGTTAGTGTTTTTCCCTTTATTTTATTAAGTTATTTGTGTTATTTTTCACATAAATGTATTGTAGCAATGCTGGAGTTAACAGGCTGGGGAAAAAGCAAGAAAGACAAAACGAAAAAGGGGGGCGAAAATAGAGAAAATGCACAGAGAGGACAGAGCACACGTAGAAAACCACAATGGTTCATCAACTGCTGCACCTGTTTAAATAAAACACAAACTGCTCCTGGGGGAAAAAACAACAACAACAAAAAACGTGGTTATACAAGCCAACAATTTTGTTGTGTTGTGTGTTTTTTTGTGTGTGTGTGTTTGTTTGCATGAGTAAGAGTGTGAGTGTGAAATTAACTTTTTGAAAACTTACTAATGAGGGCAGAAAGCCACAGCAACGCCCACCAGAATCCAGAGGCAGATAGAGAAAGACCCAGGAGACCCAGGCTGCCTACAGCCCCCCAAGAGCATTGAAGACCCAAGGCCACACATTCCAATGACAACTGCAGGCCCCACCCCAGCAGAAGGGAGAGGGAGGCCCCAGACAGAGCTCCCTCAGCCGAGGGGCGAGAGCCCCATTGAACCCAAGGCAACGGGCCACCAACCCCATAGAGGCCAGTTCCCCCAGCACAGGCTGGCAGCAGGGCCCCAGGCACCCAAACACTGCTCGACACCTTGCAGAGCCCCCACGCCGAAGAGGCCGAAGCCGCCCCGAACCACAACCCCCAAGGGGAGAAGGCCAACAGCCACACCAGAACATACTGCCAGGCCCTGGAACCCCGAAGCGTCCACACCCTGGGGGGCAGCAGTGACCAGTAGGGATCAGCAGGGAGGGAAACCCTGGCCCTCCTCGACTCTGCGCATGGCTGCCAAGGCACAACAAACCCCAGCATACCTGCCCCCCCCCTACATACCTACAGCTACACACATTCACCCACCCATACACACCCACACACAGAGACAGGGACAAATGCACAAAGACACGCACTCATAGGATAGAATAGAATGCCTTTATTGTCATTATACAGAATGTACAATGAGATCCACACGTGCCCACCCTCTGAAGCAGGGGCGAATGGATGTCAGCGATTATTAAGAGAAGAAAGGTAAAGAACAATTATGGACTACTTTTGGCCTCTGTGACTGCTTGGGGACACTGCGGCGTTGCTACAAAGGACAGCAGTGGCTAAAGAAACGAGGTCTGTTTCTGTAAAGCAACTGGAAACTTCATGTTGCTGCACTCGTTAAATCGGCCTCTGTCTGTTCGTCCTGTAAACAGATGAGTCCCGATCCCTGCTGTTTTCCTCCAGCTTGGTTCAATTATCGAGCAAGTACAAAGCCTATGCAGTTTCCGCTCTATCTGATCGCAGCTTAATGAGTCTTTGTTCACATGGTGACACTGACACAATGATCTCACTCTGTTACATTAAGAGCTACAATTATGATTATTTTCATTCTGTTACTGTGTTTAAACTGCTACATTAGGACTGTTCAAGTTTCATCTGCACATGGCTGCACATTAATCTTTTATGTGAAGAATTACGGCCTACAGCTCTTGTACTGTATTGTCACTATAGTTCTGTGTCATTCTACAACAAGTATTGAAACATGCATACTATTCAGCTGTCATAATTCTTTCTGAAGATTTCACACAGAAAGGAACAGCAGCAGCAAACCCGCAACTCTTGGTAGGTGCCATGGTCTTTCCAATGATGCATCTGGAATTTCAGTTGATCCATCTACTTTTTAATGAGTTTTCATCAGGAATGTTCTCAGTGGTTGTGGCTGTCAAGAATCCACTGTAAACCTGCTAAAACTGGAGCGATCATCCTTTCTGGAACCTGTTAAAAGACGTGCAGCAGTATTTTGGACTAACTGCAAATGCTGGAGAGATGACAGTGAAAGACGCAAATGCAGAGGATTGCTGTAGGCCTATCTAGAAGTGATGAAGGCATCTGTGAAACACAGCGGAGGCTCTGTGATGGTCTGGAGCTGAGTTTCAGCCAGAGGTGTTGGAGATCTTGTCAAAATTGTTGGAATTATGGATGCAGAAGAGTATCATTAGACTTTGATCCACTGTGCAACACCTTCTGGAAAGCATCTGACTGGCATGTTTAGCATGACAATGATCCTAAATCAATTGCCAGTACAGTTAAAGAATACCTGGACAGAAAAACACACAATGGAATACTGTGAGTCATGGATCGGCCTCCCCAGAGCCCGGACCTCGACATTATTAAAGCAGTGTGGGATCATTTTAACAGAAAATTGAAGAAAAAGCAGCCATCATCCAAAGAAGAGCTTTGGAATGGCCTTCAAGAAGCCTGGAGAACTATTGACTTTCAAGCTCATTATAATTGTACAAACTTATACGCTGTATTGTCATTTATGTTTTGATAAATTGCTGCCCCTACTTCACATTTTCCTGGAAAAAAAATGACATAACTAAATAGAAAAACAACTAGCAAACGTCTGCATCTTATTGTGTTATGAACAAAGATGAACTGCAGCTCTCACACCGCATTAAACGTTGTGTGGATTGCTTGTTTGGCCTGAGATGATGATGTTAGCCTTGTTGCTGTAGCAGTTCAGTCTGTTCAAGCATCCATCAGTGATCAGTGTCAGAGCCCAGCAGAAGTACCACTTGCCTTCATAGCGGCTGTTGCCGTTCTCAGCTAAAGTTACATCCCTTTAATTAAAATCACACTGCATGCTCACTCTTTGTAATAGCTACGTGCCGCTTAAGTGCTTAGTTTTGACGCTGCTGCCGCTTCTGCTAAATAACAGTGCCTCACCAGCAGCACACTGCCAACATCATTCACCTGCCAGCACTGATTGTATATTATTATTACTGAGCTCAGTTCAGACACCTTTGGGAGTTTTTTATGTTTATATCTGAACTGTCCCCGACAATTAAGACCGATTTGACTAGCTGAGAGATGTCCAAAGATGTTCACACAAGCATAACATCCTCTTGTCAAGCTCAGGTTGCAGGAGCAGCAGTCTGGCTCTCTCCTCAGCCTGCTCCTCCAGCCCTTTTTTGTGTGTGGGGGGGGGAATTAATCTCTCCATCATGTCCTGGGTCTGACTCTGCTCCAGCACCTCCTCTCAGTTGGACGTGCCTAATGTACCTTACCTAGGAGGTATCCAGATGACCTTAGCTGGCTCCTTTCTGTGTGGAGGAGTAGTGGCTCTACTGTGAGTCCCTGTCAAATAACCAAGCAGCTCATCTTATCTCCAAGGCTGAGCTCAGACACTCATGGGAGAAAACCCATTTCCACCATATGAACCCACAGTTCAGGCATAGGTATGTAACGTGTGTGTGTGTTGGGAACATACCCACACCAGTGTATCACAATCAGTTTACCATATGCTCGCTTTAAGTACATGTGCATAGCTGTCATATGTCCCCAGTTATGGATAACTTTTTTTTTTTTAACAAAACTATGTTTGACAACAACTGAAAAAACAAACGTGCTCACAACAAACACACGGTACAGTGATTGTGATCCTGTGCATCTGAGCCTGCCTTTCATCAGCACAACTGGCAGCCAACTAATGTCACGCTTGAAGTCTCAGTAATACCCCGCCTGGTGGTACGCACCGAGTGAGAGCGAAAGCCTGACCCTGTGAGCCTGAGCTCAGGGTCAATGAACACTGGTGTGACAGACAAATCTCCACACGCCGTTTGTGGATGTGGCACAGTAAAAAGGCGGCCGAGCGCTTTGAGCAAAAAGATTTTTCAGCCATTCATTCATTCATTCATTCATTCATTCATGCACTCTTGCAGATTAATTTACACATTTAGGAATCTGATGAAACACAAATGGAATATGCATACACGGATCTGAGTGTGTACACACGGATTTCAATACGCATACACAGTCTCCTCATAGATTGAACTACACACATTCATTGAGACGCACACACAAAAGGTTCTGCTACAATAAAAGCCTCATTTTGCACTGACCCCTCTGCCAGCCTCCCTCCCCACCCTTTTCTTGTGAACAAGACCTTGAGATACCTAAACTCATCCACTTGGGACAGCAACTAATCCCAAAGTCACTGCACACTTTGTAACCCTCAGAATGAGGATTTCAAAGAATACAGCTGTGAAAACTCTTTTCTCAGATTCCTTCTGTTTCAACCGTGACTCCACAAAGCATGACAGGACTTCTAAACACTGCACTGTTTTTAGATGAATCTGCAGCAGCCTCTTCTGACTTTACACATTTTTCTTGGGCTGCTTGATGATAAATGTTGAAAATAGTTCAAAGAGTAGGTGAGATGCTAAAGGAACAAAGGCAAGTGAAGGTGACATCAGATAGTTTAAAATTTAAAAAAAAAAATCCATGTCCATGCACCGAGTCATCCGCACAGCCAGAAATTCCAGCATCAAAGCATCTTTGATCATTAGCTAAGAGGATTTCACAAAATGTCCTGCATTAGAAGCTGCACTGAAATTCTCCCCACCAGCCGCTGCTGCTGCTGCTGCTGCCCTCCAACAAACTCATAAAAAGGACTGCCGGTGATGAGCTAGATTATTACACTGGATAACTTTTGTTATTGATTCGAAAGGTTCTCTTATTGATTTAGTTTAGTGACACTGTAATTTACCCTTTAACAGCTTCCATTTGACAGTCTAACTCCTTCAGTGTTTAGTGCGAGTGTAGGACTTTTTATTAGTTATGGTAAATGGACTGATTCTTATAGAGTGCTTTTCTACTCTACCTGAGCGCTCAAAGCACTTTATATAGCATGTCTCATTCACACACAAGCACGTTTTATGTAACATTCTCTCTCACACACACACACACACACACACACACACACTGGGGTTCAGTATCTTGCCCAAGGATACTTTGAGATGCAGACTGGCGCAGCCAGGGATCGAGCAGCCGACCTTCCAATTATTAGACCTCTTTACCTCCTGAGCCACAGACACCCCAAGTGTGCAGGTTACTTTTTCGCTGTGAGGAGTAACACATTAGTTTTTTGCAGTTCGAGTTGCCTCACAATATAAAGCACCTCGAGACAACTGTTGTGATTTGGCGTTATATAAATGCAATTGAATTTAAGTAATTAGTTATTAAGTTGCCTTTTCAACCAAGCAATTACTGGTATTGTTATAGTATGCTGCTGCATTTAACCGTTCCTTTTGTCGTGACAAATAGAAAAAAGAAACATTAGCAATTCTTCCACTGATTCCCTGGTGCGCGGCTGTGTACTAATGGAAAGTATCCAGTCTTAAAATTCTCAGTGCACACGTTAAAGTCAATTAGTGTGATGGCAGCGAGGACGGCCGTTACATTCTGGAAGTATTGTCATTAATTTTTCACAGTGTTTTTCACTTATGCTAAGGAGAAGCCCCTGCAAGCTAAGCACAGCTTCAAAACACTGGTGGTGAGGCCATCATGATGAAGAATAATCTTCTGACTTAAAGCTATTAAGTCCCCACACTCCCCATGAATGAATCCCCCGGGATGTTGCTGCCAATGCAGAGTTCTGGAACACTCGAGTGGGGGCTGAGCTGTGTATGCAGTGTGTGTTCCACATCAGTTTGTTGGCTATGGCAACACAGTCTTTGCTCAACACCTGCTTAGACTTTTTGAAATTTAATTTTGGGTTTTACTAATTATGGAAACAACATTTGGGGGGGGGGCATGTTCTGTAAAGGAAAAACACTTTTCTTTACAACAGTTTTCCTCAAAGAACCAGACTCTCAATTAAGTTCAGTTTCATGTGTAGGCCTCTGATCGCGCCTAATATTGTGAGCTAGCAGGTATCAGAGGTTGCCTTTGCACTGGTTGTCATGCCTCTGCAACATAATGTGGTGGCTGGGGTGGCGCTGCTGGATTGTCAATTTACCGGCCAATCTGCGTCTCTACGCTCACCTTTGGTCATGAGCTTTGGGTAGTGACCAAAAGAACAAGGGTGGCTGGCCTCCCTTAGAAATAGGGGGAGGAGTGCAGTCATTTGTGAGGGGGATGCCTCCTGTGTCATAGAGCTGTGTGTTGTTGCTGCCCTACACACCCGTGGCTCGTTTTACGATAATTACTCCTGCATTTAAGGAGCAGCTCTTTCCTCCTGTCTTCGCCAGAGTGTCACCAAAACTTTGTGGTAAACGACCTCCATGAAATTCAGCATGAGGCGTGAGTGCAAGGGGACATTCAGCTCAGCTTCATTATATAGCACCAAATGACAACAAGTCGCCTCAAGGAGCATTACCGCCTAAAAACAGCAACCATGCTGCAAACATGGAGAAAATGACTTTGAGGTGTCGTTCTCGACTGTTTTGGGCCCATTTCTTGAACTTTTTCAGCTCAACCTGTATACTTGTTATCTGAAAACATATTTATTCACTATTAAACACACAGTATTACCGTGTTTCACGCTCCGGGTTAAATTCTTGTGCATGTGTAACAGTGTTGCTGTTTGGACACAGTTTTGTACGATTGCAGGTGCTTCAGGAAGGTTTGTAGTTTGCTGCTTCTCAGAGGATGGGGGCCGCAGGAATCTTTTCTAACTGCATAAATACTCTGTGAGGGGGCAGCATACACATTTTTCAGAGCCATAATTTGAGCCCTCTAACAGCAACACAAAGATATGCAGATTTATTTATAGACTACATCACAACAAGGAGACTGAATCTGCTTTACATTTTAAAGGAGACAAAATTACCCAGCATACAGAGTGCGGTGGAACGTAGATATATTTAATTTTATTTTGAGCTTAGTCAGAAAGTAGATCCAATCAAAACAGATCCATAAAAATGGGAGATTTGCTGTGCTGCCATTTGAACTCAGTGTGGAGGCTGAAGTAAGACAACACACTGTGATTGTCTTGCAGATAGAAGTGGCAAACTAACGTTCTTCATTAACAGTATATTATTCTATAGGACTGCATTCATAAATAGTAAATATTAGTCTGTTATTCATTCACTGATGTAAGACTGTGCTTCTGTGGTATTAAGTTAGCTAAGCAAGTAAAACCTCAACATTACACAACAATGGCAGAAAACAGTTTAATTCATACTGACCACATTTTTTTGTTTTTAATTCTGAGAATATGAACAATTTGTCCATTCATTGACGTTTGCGTTCACACAAATGGTAGATAGTTTTATTTTTAAAATGTGTTTCGTCACCGACCTGTGCACTGGTGCATATCAGAGATGTAGGCTGTACAGAAAGGTGAAGCCGTTCTAGTGGAGTGCAGCAGGATACAGCACAGCGAAGAAGGGCAGAGCATTCATCAGTAGCATATGGCACTGAATGTTTCTGGTACTGGCAAAGATACTGCAGTCACTGAATATCGTGAAAATAAAGGCGTGAGCCCGTTTCTCTGACAGGTCTGTGGTAAAAAAGCAGCAGCAACTGGACAAAAAAACTAATCATGTCTGAGGTGGTAATTCTAGTTTCTCATAGTGTTCAGTTATGTACTTCAATGGCTGCCAGTACAAAGAAATGATCATAAATCACAAGACAACATAAAACACTGAAACTGAACATGGGCCCATAATGCAAGTATTATAATCACTCCTCTTGTAACTGTAGATGTTGCTATAAAGTGATCAGCTTATTGTTTTGTGCTGCTTCAGTTTCGATGTTTATCTGGATCACCAGTCTGCTTTTTCGGCTGCTTGTGGTGTATTTACAGAATTCCTGATGGGGGAAGTGCTGCAATTGGAGGGAACCTGGATTTTAATCTGAAGGATGTGCAGTTCAGACTGAGATACTCGCTCAGACACGACCAAGAAAAGATCCAGAGTAGTGATGTCGTGCACGCACTTTCTGTTTTCACCTGGATAGATGAGGCTCTTTGAAGAACTCAACTGAGGACAATAAGAAGGTTTGGGGAATAAGATAAAGCGTATGTTTGTGGGGCAGAATGCTGGGAGGAAGTTTAAAATTTTGATATCCATACAGGTTCAGAATTTAATGTGAACCACGGATATTTATTTGAATGCACCTTTTGCAAATACATTGAGGATAAAAGGAAGATGACGTTTGTTCTCGAGGTCTTCAGCAAGAGTTTACTTGCATTCCCGGGGAGTTAAAAGACACATGCATTTAATGTAATAGCTTCTATTAGATTCCACTGACATTTGTGTATCATGTGGCATTGCAATCCTCCCATTTAGACCTAATATAGGTGAGAGGTTACCCTACATTTGACTATGATGAGAGCCTCCCGTGCCTTCTTTACCTGCTCGGTGGGTAAGAGTCTGTCCTGCTGTGTTGGTCAGCAGAGGTGTGTAATAGTGCACAGTGGTAGTCGCACACTGTACACATACAGACAACAAGAGCAACAGTTTTCTCATCGCTGTGATTGGCTCCGACTCCTACTTTCACCTTTTGCTCATCTGTCAGATGTGAAAACTTGTAGAACAAAAATCATCGTTTATTAATCACCTCCTCGCAAGTTTTAAATTATAGATTTATTATCTTTAAACTACTGAGCAGCAGGAGCCCCTGTAAACAGCACGACCGTGTCATTATTGCTGCTTTTTTTTTCTCTGTGTTTCATGCATCACATCATTAGATACAAAGGCAGTTATTATTTAACACAAGCACCTCAGAACGCTCATTTGCTCCAGCACAGATTTTAGTGCTCTCATGATTACCTCTAATTTGTAAATTCACTTATTCTTATGAACAAAAGCCAGTGCAAATATCTACTCTGCAGCTGATAACACTTAAATTTTCTACATATTTTTGAATGCTGTTATTAGAATTTGACACTGCTGCATCTTTCTCTGTACTCATGGTAATGTCAGTGCTTCTTGACCCGTGGTGCACGTTGCCTGTTTGTTACACCTGAATTTGACCTTGACGAGTGGAAATGGCGCGCGGAGATGCTTCAGCGGCTCAAAAACTACATTCGCGTTCGTGTTGGAATCTCTCTCTGCACGGTGGCTGGCTGTGCTAAAATTAGATGGGATATTTTAGGCTGCGGTTGCTTTTGTCTCTCCTTTAAATCATGCCACAGCACCACTGCTGTGTCAGAGAGCCAGAGCTCACAGTGCAACTTTAGCCTCGATGCCTTACAAGAATGCAGCTGCATTATGTGATTATTATATGATTAAACACAAATTATGAAAAGAGTCACAAATTAGTTTGGAGAAAATGAAGGCTGTGCTCCACGTGGAGCGGCATGTACTGCTGCAGCCTTTGATGGATGGATGGGGAAAAATACAGCTATTAAAAAACTAGACATCTTTTGTCTTTAGCCTTCATTAATTAATTAATTAATGTGGCTCAGGAGGTAGAGGCGGTCACCCACCAATGGGAAGGTTGGTGGTTCGATTCCTGGCTGCCCCAGTCTGCATGCCAAAGTATTTTTGGGCAAGATACTGACCCTCAAGTTGCTCTCTTAGCTATAAAAAGAAGTGAATGAGGCATGTTGTATAAAGTACTTAGAAAAGTGCTACATAAGAACTTTGGGTTCTATATAAGAACCGGTCCACTGACTATGTCCTTCAGTAAAGAGTTCTCCTGTAACATGGTGAACCGATGAAAATGAAATATTCAATATGTGTGATAGGTGAATGACAACAAATTGAGCTTAGCGTTAGTTCTTGTACCCTTCTGCAAATCCCAACAGATTTATACTCTGCTCTTGAAGCTGTTGCTGCAACCTCTGCAAGCCGCTTTGCAACCAATCTCCACCGAGGCGCCTGTAACTTATGCTATTCATGCAATTTCTGATGTTATCAACATCGTGTCTAATGGCACAGACGCCTGCACTGTTCTGTGAGGGGGTCTTGCCGCATGTTCTCCCAGTCTTTAGGCTTTCCAAGCATTTAACCATTAAAACACGACACAGCTGACGACAGACAGCAAGAAGGCCAGATCTCTCTGTCACATATTACAAACACGTAAAACTGGTTTTGCCGTATTTGTTGACACGAAGTCAGTAACTAATGAAGCTGAGCATTAAAAATTAAGTCGATGTTACTAAAAGGATTCACGGCCGAATCTGAAGCTTCTGAAATGCGAGTCAGGTAAAAACAGACACAGCGTGTAAAGTTAGAAGCTGGCCACGAGTGTGCGCACAGACACACCGGCACCAGTGGAGTTGCTGGAATAAGGTGGAGACGATCGCTTTATGTATTTTAGTGGATGATGTAGCCTTGCCTTTCTAGCTGTAAGCAGAGATGAGTGGGCTAACAGAGCTTCTTTCTTCCAGGCGCCACACCCTGTTTTTCATTTTCAGACTCCTGGCTCTTGACCTCGGTGGTTTACGTGTATTCATGTAGCACACTTTTCAAAGTGAAGTACATATGAAGCATAATCTAAGGCTCAGAGGAATAAGATGTAGCCTTAGAGAAGAAGTGCCTCAACACTCAGTTCCGCTCTGCATGGGTCACAAGTGCTGCAGGTGCATGAAGTGTTGTAATAAATGACAGAAGAGTCAGCAAAGAATCAGTGGCAGAGAAAGGGAGCAGATATGCGTCACCTCCAAAAGCTTTTCACACACGTCCTACTCAGCTCTAATATTCTTTGAGACCTTTAAACAGCTGTTTGGTGTAATCGTTATAGTACCCCTTAATTATGTTTCCCAAAGCTTAAGGCGTGGCTGCTTTCTGATTTGCCGAATCACTACCATTTATATTGTCCTCAGGTTCTAAGTAGGGGCAGATATTGATAAGACAGTATTCATATTAATGCCATCATTTACTTATACAGTACTGTGCAAAAGTCTTGAGCCACCCCTCATTTTTTTTATAAATTGGAAAATGGGAAGTAGGTGCAGTGATTTATTTATAAATGCGTGGACAAACAGAGTTTGTACTTTTCTAATAAGCTTGACAGTCAGTATTTGGTAACACAATCAATAATCTTAAATACAAAACACGCTGCAAGCGTTTCTGTTCTTCAGGAATGGTTCTCCAGGGTTCTTAAAGGACGCTCAAAGCTCTTCTTTGGATGTTGTCTGCATTTTGTTCCACTTTCTGTCAAGACGATCCCACACTGCTACAACAGTGTTGTATCCATGACTTGTACTGTTCCATTGTGTGTGTGTTTTCTGTACTTTTACCGCAGCGTGTTTGCCATCCTGAAAATTGAAGCCGTTGCCAATCAGACGCTTTCTAGATGGTACTCCATGATGGATCAAAATCTGATAATTTTCTGCACTCATAATTTCTATTTCATCAATTTTGATAAGATCTCCACTGGACCTCCTCTGTACACAACAAATATTTGAACCACACAAAAGACCCGTTGCCTCTCAAACTGTTTTATCTTTGGCATTATTCATAAATCCAGCTAAAGAAATGGGAACATGTGTAAGTATCCGTCATTTCTGCAGGCCCCAAAATACGACCTATATGTACGTTTCCAAAACAAGCGCTCCTGCCTGTGGCTTTACGTGTCAGATTGTCGTGTCCCTGAGTAATGTTGCCGTAACTCCGAAGGTAGAACAGTAATCTGTTAATCAGTTGGTTGATGGTTCAATCCCAGGCTGTCCCAGCATGCATGCCAAAGTATCAGAGGACAAAATACTGAAGTGCTTGTATGAATAAGGAATGTTGCATAAAGCAGTTTGAGTGCTCAAGTATTTATTGTTTAAACTTTTCCAGTTGCATCTAATGCCATTTAGCCTGCGTAGACTTTCCGGAAATCTGGGGAAATCCATATTTATGTACATTTTCAGGATTTGCCGGAGAAAACTGAACATGTTATTCACACGCATATCTGTCTGCGACCACCAGAGGTCGCTTTATTTCATTTGCCTGCAGAAACGACCGATATCGACGTTTTTCGAGGAGGACCGGCTCGTTTTTGCAACAGGCTGCTGATAAGAAAGTGCCTGAAGATACAATTTGAAATGCATTCTTTGCCAAGTTGTCTGTGATGTGTAGACACAACACAGGTTCATCGCTTATAAGTTACTGTAGGTCAGTGTTTGTGTCTAAAAGAAAAAAAAAAAAAAAGGTCACGTTCAAGAACTGGATTGAAACTGAGTGAAAACAATGTCTAAAAAAAACAATTTTGAAAGAGCTTCAGAAAGCCTGGAGAACTTCAAAGAATGCAATCAAGTGTGACTCCTTAGAAACAAAGTATAAAGAAAGGGTGGCTCAAGACTTATGCACAACATCATAAATGTATCTGGGATACAGCCGGTGGCAATCCTCCTTACAGATTCTGTTTACTCACTGTAGCTAACTTGTACTTACATTATTGAAGAGGTGCATCTTGGTTCTGGTGTAGCTGCAGAATGAATAATCCCAGAGAACGTGCAGCAGAACATGCAGCTCCGATCTCACTGTTGCTTTTGCACAATTAATAAATCATTCCCATAAACGTGGTGTCTGTAAACTGTACATTGAAAATTCTTACCATTTTACTTACCTAAGACAACAATCTCTTTTTCATGAGAGATTTTTTTTTTGTGTGTGTGTGTGTGATCTGAGAACGATGAATCTGCAGCGAGCGGCCGTGAAATCTGAGAGGAATTCAATTCTAAGAAGTAGCAATAGATCGATCTAGAAGCCGAGTAAAAAAAAAAAATGCAGTGATTATATCGATATGGTTGTTTTTCTCCAGTCGTTCATCCGTCGGTCTTCACAGCTGTCTGAGGCAACAATCAAACCACCACGGCCGCCGTGTGCTTAAAAATCCAAGCTCAGTTTAATGACTTGTTTTTTTTTTTATATATATATATTTATATATTATTACTACAAATACATGGTTTTCACCACTTTGAAAAACGTTCACTTTCCTTAGTAAACCAAGAAAGCTAGAAATATCCTACGGTGAAAAAGAAAGACAAAGACAAACCATTTTGGACCAAAAAAAAAAAAAAGAAAGAAAAGAGAGAAAATCACAAAAGACATGAAAATAACAGTTAAATGAAATTAAAAACAACATCCTGTACAAACACTGTGGGCCAATAATTTAAGAAAATAGTGTCTCTAAAACGTTCATATTGCTTTGTACCTCCACTGACCGGGTCCACTCCGCGCAACACCAGGCAGTTCATATGGCAACCACAGAGGGCGCTCTAACCCAGGTGCTGATGTCACGCCAGAGGTTACGGGGTCAAGCTGCAGCCAGAGAAGTAGCTGTTCTCTTCTTCTCTGGTTGTTTTGGCAGTAACAATACAAAGACGAGGGATGGTCACACTACTACAGTACTGCACTCCTTATGAAACCAAGGATGTTTTTACTGTTTGTTGTAGTTTTACCTTTATTACTTTCTACAGCATTATTACTAGAACTATCACCATCACAGACACACCGAGTGCATCGTGTGTTTATGTGTGTGGAGGGTTCGTCCGGCCGTGTGTGTACGTGTGTGCGTCTGTGTGTTCAGAGTATTGGTGTTCAGTGCTCAGAGCTCGTCTTCTCAAAGGAGAAGCTGGGAAGAGTTAATAACTTGGAGTTGGTGTTGGGGTTTGGCGAGCTCTCCGTCCTGTCCTGAACTCTCTCCAACCAGATCAAAGGAGTCCTTGGAGTCACTGGAGGGCGCTCTCCTCCTCAGGTAGGTCTCCTGGCCGGGCAGAGGAGGCGGCATCCCTAAACCAGTCAGCCCCATGCCACCGATCCCACCCAGGCATGGGTAGAGGCCGGACTGGGGCTCCAGTCCCTCGGGGGGGTCCACGGATATACAGGGTGGGCTCATCTTCTTCTTGCGGCGGGGGGAGGTCTGAGTGGGGATCTGGCTTTGAATCTGCAGGCTGTCAGCCTGAGACACGAAGCCGGAGGAGGTGGAGTTGGTGCTGCACTGAGGGCTGGAATCCACCGGGGAGCATACTTCTACAGAGTGGCGTCGTGGATCGTCCAACCAGGAGTAAGGGCGGGGGCGGGGCAACAGGGTGCTGCGGCCCTGCGTGTCAGCACTGTGGAACCTCTTCAGCTGCCTCAAACACGGACTCCGATTTTCCTGGCAGCCCACGTAGCTGCCGTAACCCTCATTACCGCCGCCGCTGCTGCTGTCCTCGGCCATGATGTCATAACTGCTGGCCAATCCCGCTTGGTTAATGAGGGACACTTCCTGATCCTCTGATGCCTCCTCCTGTTGGGGCGGCCTGGCAGGTAAGGGTGGAGGAGGAGAAGGGCAGGGGGAGTAGGAGGCGAGGCAGTGCTGGTCGTGGTGCTGGGTGTGCACTGTGCTGGGGCGCAATGGTTTGGGGGAGGCTCCTGGCGTGGCGGGGACCAGGCACAGAGCTGGTTGTTGAGGGGTAGGATGATGATGATGATGATGATGATAGGGCCAGGAAGAGGGACAGGTAGAGGAGATGGAGGGGGAAGGGGATGGTGGGAGGCCAAGAGAGGCCACATTCACAAGTCCTTCACTGTTTTCCCCTACGCCGGAACAAAGGGCCTCCTGAGAATCAGTAGACACTGCAACCTGGAGAACGGGTGGGGGTGGGGTTAAGGTAAATGTGCAATGAGAGGAAGGTGGGGGGGGATTGAGATATGGGATCAAGAGAAGATGAGAGGGGGGAGAGCGGTTAGTGACAGGTGATGAGGGTGAGAAGCAGCAGTTTGGGTCAAAGTTCACAGTCTGACCAGCTCACTGTCACAGTCCTCCGTGTACTTGTGATAATTCAGGTGTTTGCTTACGTTGGGTAATAAACGTCTGATATAACTGGATGCTTTCTGTGCTCTCACACATGAAAAAGAAGCCAAATAAATAAAAACATGGAGTAAATGTTTATGTTACATATGCATTAGCTGTCTCATACTATGATTTAATCTTAAAAGTTTGCATTTTTCTCATGGAAAATAATGAGAAACCTGCAAAAGGGAGCACTTTCATTATAAAACCTTAATGTGAGACACATGAGTCTTATGAAGACTTCACAACATCGTAACTAGTGTGGAGTCCAGGATGCAGCTCACACTGGTGTGATTTTAAGTAGGTAATTTAACTTTTTATTCTTAGGTAAAATTATTTCAGAGGGGATCATTTTTAAAGGTTTTCACATGTCTGGAGGGTGTTTATGAAGTAATTTGGCATCTTTAAAAAGAAAAAAATTACTAAATGTGCTCAAACTCTTCTAAAACCTCCAATGGCGTGATCAAAGGGGACCTGTTATGCTTTGTTGTTTTCTGTAAGTATAATAACTACATTCTGGTTTGTTCTTATTGAACATGGTTTCAACATAATCCCTGTGAACCAAAATGGTTTTTCTGTTGTTTTCCAAACTTAAGGCAGTAATTCAGCTAATAATGCAGTCCATGTGGTTGTGAGCAGAACAGGTAGAAGGAAGAAGGCAGCCAGTAGTTTTGGGAAAGTGTGTAGTATTACTATCATTATTATTTGGTTTGATGGTTTTTAACAGGACTGATTGAGCTGGCCGACACGGTGAGCTCTGAGCCAGACCGAATGACCGTCTAACCTTTGACCGCTCACACGAAACCCTGTTAACCGTCAGCACCGCAGTTTCAAGAAGAGTTTACAACCAGTCGTGGTCACGCTTAACTCTGTACAGAAGCATCTACAGGGTGTGAGGCCAACAGGCAGAGGGAAAACAGTGTGTCACGACTCCAGTAGAGGAAGGGTTAGTAAGCACAGTGGTTGCTAATATGTCCTCATGAACTCATGACTTTTTCCTCATCTCTCACAGATTTGGGAGAGGGCATTAATTGTAGGGTCCTTGAATCTGACGGTGTTGAACCGGGTCAATTAGAATATGCTCTTAAATCTGTGGAGGTGAGGAAATAAAGCATGCACGAGCTTTAGAGTGTAGCAGCGTTTGGAGTTATGGGGTTCCCTGCATGAGCCAGATTGGTGTAGCCACAGTGACACCAAGTGGTCGAAGGTATGGCAAGCAGGCCAGGCCAATCAGCAGCCACAGCAACGCAAGAAATCATAAGAGTGCACACTTGGAACAAAGCTCGAAATTATCACCCAGCCAGCGTTGATTTTTTTTTAATGTTTTTTTTTTTATAAGCAAAACTGACTTAATTACAATAAGTACCGTACTTAAGTTAACAACTATTAAAGCACTAATCTAGGCAATACAAAATTCTCTGGTGCTCAATAATTATGATTCTGTGAGTACAAAAGAGCCAAATACATACGGACAGCACTTGCTGCTTTGTAGCAATCCCCTGAGTTGTGTAGTTTGTAATATATTAAGTGCACTGTACCATGAGTGAAGGTCATAGCCACACTACACCTGTATCCGGCTTGAATACAATCTATCATCCTCCTGGAATATCCTGTTATGAGATGTTATGTAGCTCCAGTCACTTACACGAATCAATAAACTCCCATTAGGTTGGTTTCTTACAGGTAAAAGTACCTGTTGGGAGAGTTAAAGATACCCTGTGGCTGATGGTTAGCAGTAGACAAACATCTGGGTCAATGAGTGGCAAAGAAGGGGGAAAAGAGAGGACTCTGTATGTGTGTGTGAGACAGTGTGTTTGTGGGTCTGTCTCTCGGAAGGTGAACATGGAGTCCAGTGTTTCTGAAAGGCCCAGTGGTCGCTAAAGTCTACCGTCTGTTTCAGAAACAGGAGTATCTGTGTTTGAACAGAAGCTCAGGGTCGGGCGGCTTTTGGGCCCAGCTGAGCTGAGATCAAAGACGAACAGATACAATGTGGAAAATGAGACAGCAGATCGGTTAATAAGAAACCAAACCCAAGGAAGAGGAGGAGAGACAGAGGGGAAAGAGTGCATATGTTTAGTACATGCAACACGGAAAGCTTTAAATGATTCTCTTTAATGGAGCATTAGAGCCACTCTTGGGGAAAATTCTTTTAAAGTAGGAATAAAGGCTGAATTTTTCACATAAATATGGAGTAAGGATTTATCAGAAAAAGGCACATTATACGAGGATTTGGGGACATTTTTAAACAAGTTATGATGGGAGGTGACTTTGCTGGAGAGCACTGGTCTAACCTTGAGGTCTCTGCTGAGGCATTCTCTATCTGGATACCTGAAAGACCAGACAGGCTTCCAGGCTGCTTATTATCTAATTTGAAAGATCGTAAGGAACCTGTTTCCTTATCTGGACCATGGAGTAGATAAAAAGGTGCTATATAAAGTCTCTTTGAGAAAGGTTACACAGACCTGGATGATGCAGCACTGCTGTAGCACCCGCTCCTGTTTCTTTTCTTGATATCAAGTATTTTCAGTCTTTAGCCAGCCCTTGTTTCTTTATATTTTATTGCAGCACTTTTTTTACTGGTGGTCGTGCTTAAAACTGAAGCAGCTGCCAATCAGATGCTTTCCAGATGGTAATGCATGGGGGATCAACATCTGGCTGCATTCATAATTCCATCAAATTTGAAAAGATCCCCAAACTATGACACCACCTCCACCGTGTTTTACAGATGGCTGCAGGCACTGGCTCCTGACATCATTTGGACATATTGACAATGATCTGAACCAAAAATGTAAACATTTGGATTCATCATTCCATAAAACCTGTTACTGCTGATTTTCAGTCCAGTTCTTGTATAATTTGGCACACCTCAGCCTTTTTTTTTGGGGGGGGGGGCTTTTACTTGATAGTTT
Source organism: Pterophyllum scalare (assembly GCA_024447675.2). Classification (NCBI taxonomy): domain Eukaryota; kingdom Metazoa; phylum Chordata; class Actinopteri; order Cichliformes; family Cichlidae; genus Pterophyllum; species Pterophyllum scalare. The sequence goes on from JAMQGT020014544.1 coordinate 95,769, forward strand.
GCAGTGGACAGAGATGGGGGACAGGGCGGGACTCGAACCTGCATCACCCGCACTGCCATGCGTCACATATGGTCGCCTGCTCAAACTCTGGTGCCGTACCTCAGCCTTTTCTACTCGTTGCCCTTAGTTGAATGGCTTCTTGGCAGCCAAAGTTGTCGTTAGTTATAATTAAAAAAAAAAATCTTATTTTAATATAGGTTATAGGTTCAGTTAAAAAGAAGAAAAATAATTCAATTCAATTCAATTTTATTTATATAGCACCAAATCACAACAAACAGTCGCCTCAAGGTGCTTTGTATTGTGGGTAAAGACCCTACAATAACACAGAGAAAACCCAACAGTCCAAACGACCCCCTATGAGCAAGCACTTGGTGACGGTTGGAAGGAAAAACTCCCTTTTAACAGGAAGAAAACTCCAGCAGAATCAGGCTCAGGGAGGGGCAGTCATCTGCTGCGACCGGTTGGGGCTGAGGGGAGAATGAAACTGTCTTTTTTGGTGTAACATCTTTCCCTTCAAAATATTATGATTTTTCTCCAAGAGTGGTCCCAATACTCTGTAATTCATAACCCATATGGAACAGTTTTACTGGCACCAAACACTAAACACTCCAGCAGCCTGTATAAGCCTGTATAGTGTTTGGTATGAACAGACATTTTTAGACCACAATCATACATGACCAAAAAAACAGGCACAACAGACATTTATTATCACATATACATTAATAATAAGACAGGACAAGACTAGAGAGGCAAAATTTGGAGCCACAGGAAAATCTGAAAGAGTGTGTTTTAGTGTTTTACTCACCTGTCTGCGTAGCGTGCGGCTAAATGTGTGTGTGCGTCTGGGAAGGGGGGTTTCGTGGTATACTCTCTGAGTCTGAGTGGCTGTGGGGGCTGATGGGTCTGAAGAGGTCTGTGGGAACAGTTAGCTTCTGGGAAAACTCCTCTGGTTGTGAACGCACTGAGCCACTGGAGCCTGCACACAAAGCACAGTGCTGGCAGGTTCAAGAAAACACAACAGTTACAGCAGGTGTGCTTACCCAAGAGGAAATAACCTGCTGATGTCAAACTGCATTATGTTAAAAATCAAGCACTCACATTTCTGTTCTATCCTAATGAAATGTCACAAATTCTAGATTAAATCAAACGAATGAGAAAAGCTCCATTACCTGATTGGGCTCTGTGAGTGCCCAGTATGTGCTGGGGCCCCTGTGGCTGTGCTGCGGTTAGAGACGTGTGCCCAATGGGCTGTGGTGGGAGGAACATGTAGCTGTCGTTGGGTAGGGAGTGCGTGCGGCCCACCGCAGGCTTTCTAACGCTCAACAGGTTGTCGTCCCGAGGCGCCCCGGGACCAAGCTGCTCTGCCTGGGGAAACGGAGAAAAGAATCAGGGTTGCTCTGGATCAGGAGGAGCTCGGGCTACTCTTTAACTCACTTGCCCTCACGCTCTTGACACACTCACAGCTGTTAACTGTCTAAGACACCATGTCAACAAAGAGGCATTGATCATCAGCATACACAGAAAACATGGGAGGATCTTTGCACATTGGAGTTGACTGGCACAGAGCTGCCACAGATCACAGAAACATTTCCAATTTTTTTTTTTTTAAAGCGTAATAAGACGCTCGGCTTCTTGTGTCTGCTTTTACCCCATCAGTCGTATAACTTTACATTAAGCCGTGATTGTGTGTCAGCTACGGCAGTGTCCTGCAGCCTGACCCATTACAGAATCAGTTCCCATTCATTTCAGAGCTACTGGGGCTCCAACACACTTTACAACCCTGTAGCAAACACATGGAAGCTCAGAGTAGACTGCAAGGTACACCACCGGAGGACAGTATACAGCACATCCACAGAAGTCGACTGACAGGAAAGGACCGTGAGAAAAGACGCAGACTCACATGTAAAGCACAAAGGAAAACTGAGGGAAAGAAGGAGGGAAAAACAGAGTTTACAGAGAGAGTGAAAAAAAGGAGTCAAAGGAGAGAAAACTGCAAACTGGCAGGTAAGGAGGCGCACTATTCTACTGGACTGGACTGGACTGGACTGGAAAGTAAGACATACCAGGCTGAAAAGGTGGGATGAGAAAGAAAGAAATTTGTTTCGCCAGGGTACTTCAAAGCCACTTGAACCCCTCTACCTCTTTGCTCCATGCTCTTTATTTTTATAGTACAATTAACAGCGCTTCTTTTTTTCTGATGACATGCAGAAAGACATGCAGCCTCAGCCAATTTTATAGTGACCCTCTCTGGTCAGGGAGCCATGCAACCATTAATGAGCCAAACTGGTGATTAATAAGACCCTGACACCCAGATGACATTCAGTTCATTTTCAGCCTAATGGCGGAGCCTTTGGGACAGGATATCATGGAGGGATGTATAGAGTAACTGCACTCATACATAAGCTGCAGTGCGTGACGACACGTCCCAAGAAAATAATGGATGGGGTCGTGACAAAGAATGCCAACATGTGGACGATGCCTGGCTTTCTTTCCAGCAAGTTTTTTCAAGATAATTATTAACTATTATACTTAATGCAGCTTTCTGATGTGTTTTACATACATGACGCCGATATCGTTACAATGGTGCGATCTTTTTTTCTTCTTCTTTTTTTTTGTTAATATGTTCTTAGCTAGTTTAGCATCCAGTTGGCTCCCTCGCCAAACACAGCTTGTTAAACCGCAGTGTGTAAGTCTGGTGGTGGGGGGGACAGGTGCCTTTGGAAATACTCTGTGAAGGAGACAGTACAAGCTACTGCAGCGGGGAAGGAGAAGAAAAAACGATGGAGAAAGATGAAGAGAGGAACTGTCAGTACATTGCATTCCAGAGTGGTTAGAAAGAGGGGATTAAAATCGTCGGGGGTCGAGTCGTCTGTCAGAGCTAGGGACCAGGAATTCTCAGAGGCCAGAGACAGAGCATCCATCTCCGCTAGAGGGATCTAGGCAGGAAGAGACAACGGCTGGTGAGCAGAGAAAAACAAAGGCCGCACTCTGTGCAGCACACAAATAGGACGTTACACACAGATGCAACCTGCAGCTAACAGAAAAATAGATGTTTAAGACAACATATATTAACTGGAAGTATGCAGCAGAGCAAAACAACAAAGGAAAAAGTCAAAGAAAAAAAAACAGGCTGTATTTAATCTGCTGTCACTGGACTTTTGTGACAAACAGGAAAATGCACAGCAGAGTGATTCTTTAACAGCCAATAAGACATTACAAGGAAAGAAGGGGATGCATTTACATTAAACACTTTGTAATGTACAACCATTGGACTGTTTGGGGCTAAATGACAAATTTAATTGCTTCTGTTGCTAAATAAGAAGCATCCAAATAACCTCATTTTCAGTGGACTTTATGGACTGGCTTCTGAAACACTGCAGAGCTTGGCTTTCAAGTCTCTGAGTGTTTGGAAGTCTTCAGTCTTTCTGACTCCTGTAAAAGGAGCTGCTACTTTGTTGGCTTGACGCTGGTTTAACAGGAAATGGTTAAAAAGTGCGTCATTCATGCAGCGCTTGAAACTGCAATATCTGCTAACATATCAGAAGGAGAAAGTTGGCCTGTGGCATCTAATGCTGACATCTGAAACCCATTTGAAGCTTTTAGAAGACGGGGTTTTGCAACACTAAAGTAATTGTGCCAAATTTGGCTTCAAAATGAAAAAGAGGCACCCGAATTCATCATTCAGCGGCTCAGTGATCCATAGCCTATTGATTGAGCCACATCTCTGCAGACTTAACAGTGTGATCTGCTGGCTTTAGGCCATGCCTTTGGTGGGCTATCACTCTGCTGTGGCTGACTGGTGAATTAGGCAATCACCTGAAGAAATGCACAAACACAGCCTTACACGAAGCCTTACACGGGGGAGACAGGGCAAACTTTGAACCACGTCACTGAGGCTGCAGAAGCAGACCAAAAACCTGCCAAGCATGAATGAGTGTAAGTGAATGAGGGAGTGAGCTCATAGCTGAGGCGGGATATGACGCACTGTGCTGTGGTGGGGAGCGGGGCTGGTTAGTAAGGGGAAACATAGTCAATGAAGAGGAATGCCAGTACAAAAATGGTGATGGCTGTAGGGCTGCAAGATATTGAACAGATGTGAGTTTTATAAAATTCAGTTCTTCTGTTTGCTCATATGTGCTGCCTCTTTTATAGGCCGGGGGTTATGTACAGTCCTGATTTCTTGGTCTGTTTTTTGTCACACTCGCATGTTTCAGATCATCAAACAAAATTAACATTAGCAATACG